>JABXWE010101928.1:0-85008 GCA_014611495.1 Limonius californicus
CTCTCGACAGTGGAGTTAGATGAACTTCTAGAGTATAAAATCGAGCAAAATGGGTACAAACTGAGCTCCGGGCAAAAATTTGAATTTCACCACCCCTTGACCTCTCCTCTTGAATGAGTACGATATACACAGGGATACAAGATGAGATCCAAAATCGGATCTCACCTTAAAAAAAGGATCTCCTCTTGTACAGTTTGTAATTCCAAAAGATCTCGACTTGTACCGAAAATAAATATATATATATATATTTAAAAAAACAAATTTATTTTCGGGGGAAAAAATCTAGCATACTTGATTATTTTTTGCTTTTCACATGAAATAGTTTGTTAGCATAATACGTTTCTAGGTGTGCAGCTAATTCATAACCATGCAAGTTTTCACGTTTTTTTGCGAATAATTTAAGATTACTGGCCACTATTATAGCGTCCTGTTGATTTTGTATTGGCCATTTGGGTAACGCAACGTCCTGCAGTTCTTCGACTTCCTCTTCTTATTAGCCGTGCTCAGATTGCAGGAAAGAATTAACGTTTAAATCATCATTTTCGACAAGTAGTTCAGCCAAATTTACAAAATCTTCAGGTTCGATGATTTTTTTTATAGACAGCATTAAATGACAAGCATTTCTGTGGAAACGGTTTGATCACTGAACTGAAATGTTGCTTTTCGGAAGCAATTTTGAATCATAATATCAGTGACTTGGTCCCATGTTTTTTTCCATAAAAAATATAGCGTCTAGTTGATCAACTGATGTGGTTAGAGTTTGCGCCGAAAAAACAACATCCATCTGTGATAAAATGTGCTCTAATATTAACATTCTGTAAAACGTTTTAAAGTTTTGGATGATTCTCCCTGATCTAATGGTTGACAGAAAGCAGTAGTATTAGGCTGAATAAAAATTATCCTTATGTTGCTTAACTTCAGATCTTTGGGATGAGATGTTGCATTGTTCAAAAATAGAAGTATTTTACGCTTTTGGATTACCATTCTTCTATCAAACTGGAGGAGCTATTCCCTCATAATGTCGCAAGTCATCCAAGCTTTTTTATTAGATTTCTAGCCGACAGGTAGGGAATTGATAGTGACTTTCTTAAACGCCCAAGGTCTAGCTGCTTTTCCAATCACCAGTAATTTTTCTTTCCCCCATACTGACGGGTCATAATCCTTAATTATCTAGGGAATTCGTTGTGCAAAATTAGCTACGTCTTTGTTAGCACTTGCAGATTCTCCAGAAATGCATTTGAAAGCTATATTATTACGGACACAAAATCTATGCAGAAGCTTTAAAATTTTCAAAGCTCTCTACAATATCTTAGCTTTGCATCTTACAAATGGTCTGGAAAGGGGAATATTTTTATTTCTGGCTTTGGCAAACCATTCATAAGTAAGTTGGTCTATTTAAATCCCTATAGCAGTTTTCAAAAAACTTCGTTTTTCAGTAACATTGCTGCAATCATGCAACTTCTTTATTAAATCTTCTTTTTTTTAAGAATATTCCCTACTTGGGTTTTACCAATTTGGAATTTCTTTGCCAAATTTTGTATGCTGGGTTTGTAATCATTGTGCCAATTCAAAATTTCAATATTTTCTCTTAAAGTTAACATGCATTTAATGCTATTCTCTTTCTCCATTATGGCTACATACCAATAGCAACCTGTAATAATGCCTACCTCTTTTTAAAGAACTTCAGCGACTATAAACAAATGGCACTGCTTGAAATAAATAAAATTAGTTTGAAAAACGCTTCCGCCACTTGCAAAATTCAATACACAACTGATGATTAGAATTGGGAAACATAGGGCGCATACGAGAATCGGTAATTCCCTTAGTTGCATAGCATTGGATATTCATAAAAAGCCCCATGCTCCATATATAAAACCCCGTAACTTCCCTAGTTCCGTGGCTTTTAAGAACACGCTACTAATATGTTGTTCGTTTAAAAGAGGGGAATGCCTCAAAATTGTCTGAAATATCAGTGTCCGCGTCTGGTTAATAGAGCGTTCCCTGTTAACTGAGATGTTCTTTCATTTAAAGTACGTTGGTTCAGGATGGTGCCCAGAAAAATGTCTGCTTAATAGAAGTGTCCGTTTCGACGTCTTTCACTGTAATATACAGAGTATTCCATTTGAAGAAATTGAGAAAACGTTCTTTAAAATGAATTAAATTAGCACTGGTGTAAAAAAACCATGTATAATAAAATGATTTTTTGCTGGTTGTGTCGTTTTAGACCATCACTTGGCTACATAACTGCGAAATGTGTATTCTCAATTAATCGTAATACTGACGCACCGAACTAGTTTGTTACACCTTGTGCCAATCAAAATTTTCACATTTTTTAGATATACTCGGCAGTGTTCTATTTAAAAAATAATACTTTGAAGATGCTTCGCTATAGCCAATTAGCCAGTATTTTTATAATACGCGCATTTTGGCACTATATTACTTAAAAAAAAGAAAAATTTCCAAATCATTGTAATAATGCCAATATTGGACTTTGACGCACTAATGAGCAACCCTGTATATGTCTGGTGATATAGAAATGTTTATGAATGTTATGATTTTTTAAATTAATGTCATTTTTCACGTTGCCATCTACCATTACGGCAATTTGACAGGGGATGTTTCTTAGTTAATTCTGCCATTTGTAAATTTGACATAAGTCAAGTTTACATTGTCTTGCCAATTGAGCATCTTGTATCATGGTATTTTGCAAATTAACATATGTTATTTATGATTTGTAATCTGCCATTTATCATTGTAATTTCTCAATTTTACATATCATATTTCAATTTCCGACCTGTAATATATCAAATTGATATGTGCCTTTGACAAATTAACATCTGTTGTTTTACAATGCAATAATCGAATTGCACATGCAGTAGAATATGATGTTGATTCGATTGGTAACGAAGCGGCGGGCTCGCTGACCAGATAGGGCTCTAATGGGCACTGGTTCGGACAGAACCAGTTCTCGGAATACCACAATGCAATACAAAACTAGAAATGAAGAAGTGGGTGAAAACCCAATTCGCTCAGGACTGGTCGTCGCAACAAGGACCTAGGCAGGCTAAACTCTATCGCAGAGGAACCCCTACCAAAGTTCCAAGAGCTCCTAAAGTTTAACAAGAAGCAAATCAGGGCCCTAACAGGTCTCCTAACGGGCCACTGTCACCTGAACAAACACCTACACAGGATTGGCATTACAGACGACCCCACTTGCAGATTATGCCATGAAGGGGACGAATCCTCTCTTCACATAATGTGCCAATGCTTCAGTCTCATGAGGCTGCGGCACAAATATCTAGGGGCTGGAATACTGGAACCGGAAGATTACAGTTCATCCCCTTAAACCAGTTGCTAGCCTTTGCGGTGGGCACTGAGCTTTTTGGGACGAGCCCTAACAGGGTGGATTGCACAATGGGCCTATGGCCTGAGTGCTGTAGGTGGAAAAAAAACCTGCACCGCTTCATACAATACAGAACATGATGTTTATAATTACCCTTGCAGCCCTTTCACGTCTTGAATACAGCATGAATGCCAGTCTCTGTCCTGACAAGTTCATGTTGGTTGTATTAGGGAAATATGTTCTGTAAGGTAGTTTCCCTGCAGCTTTTCATGTTATTTGTTTATATTTACGGTTATGAACGGCAGGGAATGAAATGTGATGCTTGTGGGTGCAGGTTTGGTTAGTCTAATAATAAAACAATGTTTACTCTATGAGAATTAGGTTTCCTAGATTAAATTTTCTTGTATCTTGATATTATTATTATGAAGCTTTCACAGGCCTTCATAGGCCCATCGCTTTGGTGTGAGGCAAGGGTAAGCTGGTTTGTGCAAAGCACAACAGGCCCCGACTCGGAGAGTTACCGTGTTGGTGTGTAACCATACTCAACCTGCCTGGTGTGTGGTGTATTACATATGTGAAAATTGTATCAGTTTGCAATGATAACGTGTGTCAACTCACTGCAGTTGAGTTATTGCATTAAGCCTATTTTCCATGGTTTTTATGCTGATTGGGTTTTTCTTTTGTGTTTCAGTTAACGTAACAGCATTACATCGAAGAACAGAAGCTCAAGTGGGCACTCTGAATTCCACAGAAACCAAAAGCAATTTCACTGGAGGACTGGTGGTCATTGAACAACTGATAAACAACTAAGATTAAGTCGATAAGCAAAAGATTTCAGAGTTTACTGGGAAAATAAGTCTTCATTAACATTTAAGCAAAAATATATGTGTCGGTTATTGTTGTATTCAGTGTAACAGCATGTTAAAATAAATATGCATTCTTCTGGTTTTTTATTGAAGGAAACTAACAGTTGCTCACTAATGCTGCTTGTCTGTTGCCTGGTCAAAAAATTAGTGGTGCACTGCAGTATTTAGTTGGACCACCTTCTGCTCTGATTAGTTTAAGAAGCTTCTTCACTGTTTTAACAATTATTTTTGTCTACACAAGCATTAGTGTTCTGCAGAGATATTGATCGAACTGCTTTGTAAATGTCTACAGCAGAATTATAGTCGGACTTCCATGGCGTACGATTCAGGTGTAAAATGATTGCTTGTGCTTCTCGAACTGATTTATAAAATTGAGCCTGATGACTCCTAGCATGGATATATCCAAATATACTTATTCTAATGGCATAGCAAAAAATCCATTGATGAAACACATTGTCGATTTTGATATTTCTGTGCAATTGTGATGGAGTAACAAGTAATTTTCCTTAAAGTTGATAAAGATATGTATAACAGGTTTGTAATAATAAATAATGGCACAAAATGGCAATGCAAAGGTTTGTAGGTTCAGCTAGTGGTTGTTTATGTCACAAAATACCTTTCCCATTTGTAAATATGTATTCATCTTCAAGTCCTACATAGTTTTAGGATCTTGCATTGTCTCAAGGGTTTACGTTTTGGATATAGTGATTTGCCAATATTTTCCTTCTCGACGGGCTCTAATTGGATGTTATAGTCAGTTCCTTGTCATATTTTTGTATGGCAGGTTGCTCCATCTTGCATGAAGATCAGTTGCTCTCTGGTTTTTGACCAATCCGACATTTGAGGCAACAATCGGTTCTCAAGGACCTTTTTGTATTGGTCTTGTCTCATCATCCCATTCACTTTGTAGAGACGCACAGTCCCCTGCTCACAAATGACAGACGAGATCATGACGGAGGGTAGGTGCTTTACTGTCTACAATACAGTCGGGATGGAACTTTTCGTTGGGTCTATGGCGAACAAAGGCTGTCTTGTCCATGCTCACTTGAAATGTTGACTCATCCGAAAAGCAGACCTGAAACAATGCTTGTTTTAACAGATAGAGACATATTATAACACAAATCACTATATTTTCCCATTGTTCTACAGACCAGTGGCGGTGATTTCGATCCCACTCTAGTCGCTTTTTCATAGAAGGAATGAGTTTTGGTTTCTTGGCTGAACGATGACACGTCAATCCCTCTTCTTTAAGCCTTCTGTGAATAGTTCGATCTGATACAGCAACTCCCGCTTCCTGTATCATTTTTGTTAAAACCGTTTGAGGTTTTTTTCGGTGCTCCAGGTAGATGTTTCGGATAGTGCGATCAGCTCTAGGGGTGGTTTTCCGTTTAGAAGGGGGTTTCTTAGAAACAAATTCTTCCCCATTGTCATTTTTTTTTCTTAACCCTCGTCACAGTCTGGTGAGAAACCTTAACCAATTTTGCAATTTCTCCTTGTGAATAGTGTACCGTAAAATGGGGTGAATAGAAACACTTTTATACATAAACAATACTGGAGGATACTAAACATGATTCTGATTACCTACCGTAAAATGGTGTTACTTGGGACAATTTGCAGATTAATACTGGCACAGAATTTTTTTCAAGGAGAAACTGGAAACTGTTTTAGGCAAAAGTTAGGTGGTAGTTGGTAGAATGAGGTGGCACATGCATTTTTAACATATGCTCCCAAATTATTCAAAAACATTTTTTTTAGGTGTCCCAAATTACTCACGAGAATGGTGATACTTGGGACAAGCTACTAAAATACATGGATAAGTCAAGTTTGACCACTAATAGTGTTCGGACATCTTTAGATTTTTTAAAAAAGAAATTCGACAAATGCAAAAGAAAAATCATATTTAATTATGTGTATTTATCGTTAAAATAGATACAAAAATTCTTTATTGAACAAATTTTTTAACCAACTTATCAGTAAACATATGTCTATTTCTACGGACAGTGAGCTGTTTTAAAATTTTAATTATACTGTTTTCCTCTACTTCATCTTCATCCGGTACATTTGTGAAAATGAAAACTTCTGCTTTTGTAGTCTTGCGCATAAAACTGCCTTCTCTCCGTTCTAAAACTACGGCAATAAAATATTTTTTTTACTACTAACATGAGAAAACCTTATTGTTTACCTCATTTGTGTAATGAGAAGTAGTTCATTATTAACCTAGGTAAATAATAATAATTCATTATTTACCTAGGTTAATAAAGATAATGAAAATTATCAAAAAATATCACGGCTCGCACTAGCCGCTGCCTCTCGAAGCTCAGGCGGAGTACAATTTTCCATTTCTAAATCACTGTCGCTTTGTTCGTTAAGATTCTCAGCCATATTTTAATATTTTATTGTAATACTTTTACTTAAAACCTTCCAATTATTTTAGAATAATGACGTTCATTGGAACCCATCAGTTTCAATTGTTTTATTCGTTGCCTTGATAACCGAGCCCCAGGCTACTTAATATTTCGATATGTTTGAATAATAGGGGAAATGGCTAATTTTAAAATAAAAATAAGATCTTTTGGTGTTAGTTCGGCTATTAGTAGTAAAAAAAATACTATATATACTTCGGTTGAGAAGGCAATTATTTACCTCGAAAATTATATCCTTCGGCGCTACGCGCCTCAGGATATAAAATTTCTCGGTAAATAATAGCTCACTTCTCAACCTAGGTATATAATATACTATTTCTGTTTGAGTTTTCGCACTTGCGTCTTGTGTTTCTTTAAAGTTAAGGTTGAAGGCCCTTCTTCAGAAAAATGTTCCAAGCTGACACTTTGGCCAGGTTTAGTAGTAATTTTGCGGCGCTTAATACGTTGCCTTGATTCATCTTTAGTTCTGGTTGCTTTTAAAACTTCTACAAAAGAATCAGACCACAGGGCCGCAGTTCCATCTTGTATCCCTTCAGGTTCAGCTGGCAGCCGCTTTAACACCTGTTCTGGATCAAATGGGTATATTCCACAGGCCCGAAAGGCCGCCTTCAAATTATTTGAATTAGACTCACTTAAATTATCCAATGCTTTTTTCATAAGTCTTGGAAATCGATCTTTTGGAATTGTGCTCCTATTTTTCTTTTTCCACTCTAATAGTATTTTTCTCCACTGATTTTTTAATGATTTAAAGTAAGCTACATCAAGAGGCTGGCACAAGTGTGTGCTTTGTGGAGGTAAAAAGGTAAACCTTATATTATTTTTCTCACATTCCGAGATTACATTTAAAGACAAATGACTTGCTAAATTATCCCATAATAGAATGTTCTTAGAATTCCCATCATATTGGTTTAGATTCTTGAAATATGGCAATGCTACCGAAAAAAACCAATCTTCAAATAGAGCAGAATCGAACCATCCACTTCTAGAATGGTTATACCTGGCTCTTTTAGGGCCACCTTCCACCCAAGAGCCATATAAGTGCTCAGACTTATATACAATATAGATGGGTAGTAGCACGCCCGATGCACTTCCAGCAAACATAACTGAAGTATTGGTTTTAGAGCTGTCGATGATTCGTTCTGCATGTTTACATCCACGGCGGGCAATTACTTTGCTGCGGCCAGGACCATCTGTCATTGCAGTTTCATCGTAGTTGATGATTCTGTTAGGAGGTACGCCATCCAGAGTTTCTTTTAAGTTGGAAAAATATTCGACCAACTCAGGACGTCCTACTTCAGCTCTTGAACGTTTAATGTTTTCACACAACCTTGTGGTAAGTTCGTTATGCCTTTTTAAAAACAAGTGGCACCAATCTTCTCCAGGTAAGTTATTTGGAAATCTTTTTTCTTTGGTCCCTTTTCTATTTAAATAGTTCTGGACCATGAGGCGTATATTTATATGAGCGAATGGTGAACCCCAATTACTGGCGAGCATTATTCCTTCAACCAATTTTTGCTCTTCTTCGGCGGAAAGTACGGGGTGGACCATTTTCGATGGTTTTAAATGGGAATATCCGTTATTAATGAAGCTACAGAAAAACTGATAGTGCATTATTTGGTCAACTTTTTAAGGCGATTTGAATGCCACAAATGGAAATCGAATATCTACTTCCGTTTCCGAGATACAGGGTGAAAATGAAATTCTCGACATTTTAACAACTTACAACCATTCGTTTATTTTTATAGTTATTGAAAATCCGAAAAGACATTCTTAAGGCACTTTTTTAAGTAGAATTCAAAATTGTAGTCAAATTTTTTTTATCAATTTTAGTTTGAACTCTATGGCATAAAGTTGTATTTTTTTAAATGAAAACCATAGTTGGCTGTGACACAGTTGAAAAGCTCATTTTTTACGCTTTTCAAAAATATATAGTTTATGTATGTTATATTCAATAATAACAAAGTTATAAGCGAATTTAGTTTGTTTATTTTATCAACAGTTGCTTGCCTTTGCCAATACTAAAACAAAAGAACAATAATAGAACAGACAAAAACACCTTATTTAAATTAAAGTTAAGAATAAAAATTGACTGCTAAGAAATTATTATATATAATATTTTTCAAAGTGGCTACCATTATGTTGAATACACAGTTGGCATCTCTTTCGTAATGAGTAAATTGCGTTTCTAATATGAAATGGTCGAATTTTGCGAAAGGCGGCGTGCACATTAAAGCGTAATTCTTCCAGTGTGGTATTATTTCTTTTATATATTTCGTTTTTGAGGAATCCCCAAAGAAAGAAATCTAAGGGTGCCAGGTCAGGTGACCTTGGTGGCCATTGAATTGGTCAAAAAGTTCCTATCCATTTATCAGGAAACACTTCATTTAAATAATTTCTTATTATTATGGCATTATGAGCAGGTGCTCCATCTTGTTGGAAGATAGTATTCCATCTTTGAGCCAGCGGTATGTCATCTAAAAATTCTTGTAAATTCCAATCTAAAATTTCTAAATATCTCGCAGAAGTGAGATTGCCTTCGAATATGTGATAATAGAACCTGTCTTCTTTTAAACAACACCAAATATTAAAACCAAATTTACCTTAGGTGCGTCTTGAAGAAGTAACATAATTATTAATATTCGACCAGTGATGATTGTTGTGACGGTTAAAAATACCAGTATTGCTTATATGAGCCTCATCTGACCAAACAACACTTTCACAAAAATTTGCGGCCTCATTACATTTTGCGGTAAACCACTGACAAAACTCGGAGTCGTTTTGCAAGATCAGCTGGGTATAAAAATTGACAGAGACGTATTTTATATGGTTTATATTTGTTCGTTTTTAAGATTCTTAAAGCTCGAGTCTTCGAAATATCTCATTCTTGCTGTATCTCCCTGCTTGAAACACTGGGGTCTGCCTCAACTCTTGCCAAAACATTAATAGTATCCGTTTCTACGTTATCTTTTTCATATGATTTTGGTCTAGCTTGGTGAAAAGTTCCAAATTCAATTAAATTATTTTGCAACCTTAAAAATTGTATTAAATATAATACATTATATGCTGGTAGAATATTTAAGAAATGATTAATAGATACCGTTTGAAAATCCTTTTATCTGGTTGATGTCGTTCTGGATATCTTTCAAAGTATAAATTGCTTGCTGTTGTAGGTCTTCCAAAGTTGCTAGCATTCAATCCATGAATTTTCCTATGAATGGTTGATTTACAAATTTTGTATTTCTCTGCTGCTTTACGAATGGAAAGCCTATTCTTTCTTACATCTTACATCTCAATAGCTTTCGACAAATTTACTTTGGTAAAATTTGCATATTTCCGGGTTCCTGGTACCTTTTTATGGTAGCGTCCCATTCTAATGAATATCTAGAAATAAAAAAATAATTCATATAAGTAGGTACCTAGGTAGTACCTACTAGGTAGGTTTCTATTTACTATCATCATCATCATCTGACATGGAGCTGACTCGAGAGTCGATCCTGGATACGCCAGGCCCACCCCATGCCAGTAAGGTGGGTAGGAATTTCCGGGATAGGGCGGGATCGGGTGGGGCATTGCACAACGTTAGCATGCCTGCAATGTATACCGCAAGGCACCGCTGTTGCAACACCGGGTAGTTAGTAAGCTACGCATCAATGGGATTTTGAGTACGCACCCGGGACCGTTATAATATCTATTAGATTCGACTAGACTACAATACTACACTGCTTGAGCACTTAGGTGGTCTCCTCCTCACGCCCTCGTTTTGCTGGTTTCCTCGTTGTTTACTTGCTGACCTCCGCCTTGTCCCCTTTGATCGGTCCGCCTATCGAGCCGAACCAGCACCCCAGCATCAGCGGCAGTAGGAGGTGGTTGCTGGTTCCGTTGATCGTTGGTACTCCCTCAGTCCTCCCCCTTGGTCCTCTCCCCCAAATGGAATAGTAAACAATCACTCCTTCTCGTTCATTTTTAAGATGAGAATTATTACCAAAACAAACATAACTATCAAGAACATTATTACGTACATCAATGCACTATTGTTCGCACACCTCGGAGTTACGTTACTACCGTAAGATGGGGTCACTTTGATCAATTTCAAACTTATTTCGCCCATATCAGTTTTGTTTGTTTACAAATTTAAAGTTAAAAAATGCCAAACGATTAGTCTTGGTATGTAGAATACGAGTCTGTACTTGAAAATTGTAAATTTGGTAAAATGTGGAGTAAAAAAAATAAAAACATGCTGATCAACTTCATACTCGAAGGGGGGGGGGCACTTTGATCACCCCCTGGAAATACGTTTAAAATGCACTAAACTAGTATAAAATGATCATATTCGCCCCATTTTGAAATCGATGTTGTAGTTTTTGAGATATAACAAAAATTGTTTCGGGGGCGACATTGATCACCATCATATTAAATACACCTTATTGTTTAATGCATTTATTTCTATAAATAAAATATATATTCTTGCATATAACAATATCAAAAATAAAAAGCAAACATAATTTCACAATATTAGGAACTAAAATATAATTCTTTGGATGTTGTTACATTGCACAAACTAATGTTAAACTGGCTTTGAATATTCTAGGACTTTTTTCAAAGCTTATTGTGTTTTCATCTTTGTTTAGTGGCTTCGGCAACACGGCACAAATATCTGAAAATGGCACAGTCGATATATCCATGGGAACAAGTTTAAAAGTTGTCTTGTCTTCATCGGTTAATTTTAAACCAATAACTGTATATTCAGTTTCCGCAAATTGCGTCTGTATTTTACACACGTATTTATGTGTTACTGAATTTCTTCTTCCGCCAATAAACTTGATCAGAACAAAGCGCCCCGGCACTAAAAGTTCTGGCTCTGGTTGCAAATATTCTATTTCCACGGGCGGAGTGAGATCTTCATTTTCAGAGAACTCGTTATCACTACGTGTGTCTAGGATTTCTTCGGCTTCATCTGAGCTGCTGCTATCTTTTTATCCTATTCTTTTTCCGTTGCAGTTTTTGAGTGTTTTGCCCGTAAAGATTTTCTCGTAACAATTCGGAGAGAGCATCTTCAACAAAAGTCCTCGGATCTTGGTGATGGGACGTTGGGGACTTTGTTGGGGTTAAATGGGTGTATACCAGTTGCGTAGAACCCATTAATTACGTTTCGCTTTACTGCTGATCCGTGTTGGTCACCTGGATTAGCGTTGGATTGGGCTGTCACTTGGTTCATTTTTTTATTGTATTGTGCTGTATTTGCAGCTGTGTTGCTTTTGGAATGATTTATAATCTTTTCTGAGTATTTTACAGCCCGCCGATATATAGCAGGAGCTTTTCCGGGATCATCCCCACATTTGTTTCATCGTAGTTGAATATATTGGCAGCATTTATGCCTTCCAGTGTTTGCTCCAAATTTTCAAAATAGATTTCCAGAGTTTCCCTAGAAACAACTGCGCGACATTTGTTTATGTTACTGGCAAGGCGTTGGGCCACTTCTGTTTTGTGCCTTTTTAGCAGGCTTAGTGCCCAATCTTTGCGTGGGATATTATTTTTAAATTTGGTTACTACGCGCCCGCACTTATCCAAATACGCTTTTGCAAGCATTCTTAAATCGAGTAAATTAAGTGGGAACCCCCAGTCGGAACACTTGACAGCAGCATTTACGAGAGCAAGTTCTTCTGCAGTTGACATTATAGATTGTCCACCAGCATTACGTATATGTCTCCCATGAAATTTATTATTTAATGTTCCAAATGGGATCTTATATATGCACGCTGCCAGCCCTCATTGTTTGCCCATCAGCGATTCTTTGAACAGCTTCCTCAAGATGAGCTTCGGTGTAGTTTCTATAATTTCGAGTTCCGGGTTTCTTCTTATATGTCCGTACCATCTGAAGCCGAAAATTGCAAAAATTGGCTTAAAATGGCCGAAATTTTTAAAAATACGAACGAAGGGGTCACTTTGATCACCTCACCAATGGAGATCACATTCGCCCCGCAGTTGTGAACAAAGTGACCCCGTGACGCATTATCACCATTTTGAAACACACAATATTTTTTGTGGGATATTCTTTTATGGTTATGTTTTCTCAATACATGCATGATTAAGAATATATACTCAAAAATTATTTAAAAATAACACTCACCTTTGTGCATTCAAAGTTACAATAACGTTAGAAAAACGCCTCCAGTACACGGTTTTGTTTGGAACAATTTTCTACGGGTTTTTCGTTACAAGCAGATCACTCACACTCTACAGTGCATCCGAGGATATATTAACTACCGAATGCAACCTTGGCGGTAATTTTAAAATTTACTAGGGCGTTGCTAGCACAATATTCATTTGCGGTGGGGGCAACAATCAAAGTCGCCCCGTGATATCAAAGTCACCCCATTTTACGGTAGGTAGGTTTCTATTTACTATATATAAATATTAGATTTAGGTGGCAAACTTCAAACTGGGTTACTTGGGACACATGTGTCCCAAGTTACACTTAAAATAAAAAATAAATATATCTCAAAACTCTTTAGAACAAACCTAACCTAAAGTTTTACATGTATTACTATATAACATAGTTACATAAACATACCTGTTGCATGTTCCTATCTCAAAGAGTGCACTTTACACACTTGAAGTTTTAGGCACTTCAAATTTTAATGTTAATTTTGCTGTCAATTTGAAATTGTTTTCGGAAATTATGAAAACCCAAACAAACCAAAACACCTTGTTATACGTGTTCACTGATCATATATGACGCCATGCCTGAGGTTAGGAGCCATCAAACACCAATCGCTCAGTATCACAAACCCCCAAACATAAAATGTCCAAATTGTCCCAAGTAACACCGGCGTCCCAAGTATCACCATTTTACGGTACTTTAAAATATGGGTCTTGATCCCCTCAACATGTTCACAACAACTGAGCCTTCCAAAGTTATAACTACTATTTGTTTTTTTTTAATAGGTGTATGTTTCTATTCACCTGCCATTGGGGTAAATGGAAACACATACCGATTTCACATGTTATCTTCTATTCTCCTTTCTAAAAGGTGAATAGAAACATTTAATATAATTTTTTTTTGTTGTAGAATTAAAAGGAAAATTCAAAACAGATGTTTATTGCGAAATATGTCTACAGGTGATTATATATGCAAATCAAATTTTTTTAGGCCTCTTATGTAATTTTCTGGTGGATTAAGCTTACTAGCAACTTGGTTGCACTCAAATTCGTACACATCAGGGACATCTGGTAATGCGTAAATTAACCCCGGAAAATCTCTTGAAGCTTTGTTTCGATAAAATTCGCCTTCAAAAAGTCCGTTCATTAAAAGAGATTTCACTTGCCCTATGTAAGACTTGCTGTTTGTAGCAGTTGAACTTGCAGCCTTATTTTTTTGAAGGACAAAATTCACTACTAACCAGTCCCCTACTCTAATTTCTTCTTCTTTTACCTTACTAGGATAAGATGTAGTAGTTACTTTGCTAGCGACTTTTTCTGGCACTTTATTCTATGACAGTTGCTTGGTGACCAAAGACCTGGTTTCATTACTGTCCTCAGAAACGAATTCTTCATTGGAGTCATCTGATGCTTCAACTTCAACATGAGAAATTGGATCTACATCTGTATCACTGTCATGTAAGCTCATTTCTTCCAGTGAAGACTCTTCCGATTCTGAAAGGTCAGAATTAAGTGTTGCTACACTTTTTCCAGGAAGAACTTGAACTTTGGTTCTCTTTTTTCGTGTGGCTCCTCCTCCTCCTTCATATCTCACACTTTTCAGGATATTGGCAAAGCTCGTGTCAATTGATAATGTGATAACAGTGTTTCTATTCATCCCACAACCTTGAAAAAATTACTTAATGCTACAAAAATGGAGATTCCTGACAATCGTAAAAAAATATTTGCAAATCTGCACTAAAGCTTTTCGAAAACAATATATATTGGAACGACTTACCGGTATTTACTCCCAAATTATATCGTAATTAACTCCTCTGCACTCAAAGTTTTTATCACTTCTAAAAACACATGTGAATCACTCATCCACAATTCTGCCGCCCTTAGCTAAAAAGTGGTAAGTCCATAAGTGATGGAACTGAGAAAACTAAGATTTTATACTTTCTGTTATGCCGTCTCGTAATGTCAACTTTCCGTATTTTACGTGGGTCCATGTAATATATTTTTACTAAAGATATTTAAATGTGTTTACAGAAAATATTTACTAATGACCTAGATAACAAAAAATCAAAAAAACGAAGATACCACGTTTTAGTGCAGTAGAATGCGACAAACAGTTAAAACGATAAGACCTCAGAAAGTGGTATCAACAGTAATGATGGTTTTATGACACTCTAAATTTGAGTACAAAAAGGCGTTTATTGCTTATATAATTTTATTAAGTGTCTGAAAAGAACAACATGGTGATTCCAAAGCAATTATTAGTTCTACAAAAAATAAAAATCCCTCAAATGTAAAAAAATTCCATACAAGAAGCTTTCGTAGGTGGAAGTAATCATATCAAACTAAAAAACAAGAATTTCCTAAAGAATACAAATGTATACTAGCTTAGTTCTTACTAAAGTCTAAACCAAAAACTAAAAATATAAAACATTATAATTTCTAAATAATAAAAATGTGACAATGATTAAAGTCAAAAATTATTCTCCAGTGTTAGTATTCACTAACATCTTCTGAATCAGATATTTGATCATTTACCGCTATCGATTTCCAAAAATTAAGTCTATTTTCTGGCATTTTTTCTGAAAGCTTACCGAAAATTGCATTCTTCCTATTTTTTGTAATGCCTCGTAAGGCTGTCTTTTTAATTGGTTGTGGTATATGTTTCATTTCCTTAGCCTTTAAAAAATTTAACTCGTGTACATCCTGTGAGTAAAATGATGTTTTATACTGCAGAACTTTCATACCACGTGTTGCAGTTATGAATACTATATCTTTCATATAGGGTCGTGGTGTAGTTTTATTAATTTTATGTAAAGAAGAATGATCTATCCATTCATAAAAATCATTTATTGCCATTTCTAGCACCTCAACCTTCCTTGAATTAGATTCTTGAACAGCTGTTTTGAAGTCGGAGAAATCATAGACTTTGGGTCTTCTCTTAAGAGATTGTTCCACCTGGTGGTGGAATGAATCTGCCGATAGAAAGGTATGACCAGGTTCCAGATAGTTTAAAGTAATCGAGGTTGCAGAAATAAAGTTGGAATTTATAACATAGACTAAAAAAGTAAATAGAGACCAGTTTTTATTTTGCCCCGCACAATTGTCTAGCCATAAAACCACTTTTTCTGCATCTCGTACCGCAATCAAAAATTTAAAAAAAGCACTTATCAGATCTTCTTTTTTTCTCCCAGATATGGCTTCGTGCCATAAAACGGCTATTGGCTTTAATGATTTTTGTTTGTTGCCAAGAGGCACAAAGCTCTCGTTGAAAACAATGAGCCGGGGGCAAAAAATAACTCTTTTAAACATATCAATTCGAGGAATCATAATTACCTTCTCCATGTCCGCTGAGAAATACACTGTTCCCTCTTCATCTTCGATTGTTTTTTCTGCATCTTCTCTGTACCTCCGTCTACCATCTTCTGCTCTTTTTATGTGCTCTTGCCATTTTGTGCAAACATTGCACTCGGGATTTATATTTTCTTTGCTATGCCCCCTTTCATGTAGTGTAAAGTATTCGCAAGTTTCGCATTCCTCTGTGCCCAACTTTGCGAAAGAAATATTCAAGTCTTTTGAAACGACCTTTCTGTATAGTTCGTATGAACAATCTAAACCGGCGTGCATTTCTTTGAAATCCTTATACATTCCTCTAATAGTTAGATCACTGGGTAAATACAGTTTTTTAGGAGCATGCTCCCTCCTATAATGTGATATAGTGGGCCCAAATACATTTATATGTGACCTAATAACTCCCCTATCTACAGGAGCAGTTTTTCTATGCTTCCCTCGTTGGTCTCTTCTTGGAGTATTCTTCTTATAATTATCCTTACATAAGCAATCTTGTATAATCCTATCATTATTCTTGCTATAACCCAGGGTCGAAATAAAGAATACCTTACAAACTTGGCTCTTGTTACCATTTTTAGAAAGAAAATACTTAAACGTGTTCTTCTTCTGTCTTTGAGGCTGCTTTTCAGTTTTTCGGTGCTGCTTTGTATCGTGCCTTGTAGTATTACCTAATACAAACATTCGCTTTTCGGACTAAGATAGTTCCCAATAATCCTTGTTAATACAAATTCTTTCTTCTTCATTAAAGTTCTCGTTGCACTTTAATCTACAATGATCACACGGAGGCTTCACTCTATGGTTTTTCTTTAAAGCTTCTGTTTTCTCCATTCTTCTCTCTTCAACTGATTTCTTGACAATTTTCCGCTTTCTTATTGTACCTTTTTTTGTTAAGCTGCTCGTCTGTTTTTCTACACGTCCGCTCTCATCATTGTCACTTTTCAAGTCATTATCATCGGCATAAGATGATTGTAAAGACGTGTCTGTCACGTTCTCTGGTACGTAATTTTTATCTATCAAAGAATCATCGGAATCAAAATCAACACCATTTGAAGAATCTATAGATGAAAACTCGTTTAGGGCAAGGGTGTTATATTCGTTTTCTGTTAAACTGCTTATCTGAAGTTTATTTGTTTCAGATGGTGGTATGTCTGGAATGCTTTCTAGTACAGAACTTTTGTTTAGCACAGATTTTTCGCAACCATTAAAAGAATATGATGCAGATTCCAATACAGTATATTGCAGAGGGGTATCACATTCGTTTACGAGTGCAGCTGCTTCTTCTGGTTCATTTAAAACAACTGCAGTTATAGGGGTCACAGGACTTTCGATTAAACTAATGTTTTCACTTTCCATCATAACTTCCTCAACATGACGCAATTTTGCAGTTTCTACTTCATATTTTTGCACAGCGAGGTTTACAAGCATTCTTCCTCTGCTCGTCATATTATCCAGCTTTACTCAACTAAAAAGTGAAGAAAAATATCGTTTATTTCAGCCCTAAAACCTGAGAGGTTATACTAAATTGTGATAATTTCACCTACCTTTCGTCCAATATATAAATTTCAATACTTGTTTTCAAAGCAACGCCAGTTTAATACGAAACACGCAACTGTCACTCACTTTTCTTATGAAATAATAGGTTATGACAGGTTATGCTGACATACTCTGCGCATGCGCTGTAAAGATACCGCTGTTTATATTTGTATGGTTCTGAGTAAATTTCCAAGCGATTGCTAGACTAAAACGTGGTATGTTTTAAGACGATGGACTTGCCACTTTTAAGTGCTGCATTTCAATATACCACTATTTAGTCTCCAAATTTTATGACGTAGCTGAGATACGGCATACTGAATTTTCTAAATAATTCAATAATTTCAACAGATACGTCGTTCTAGCTTTGTAGGAAGCTATAATATTAACTCACAGCACCCATACATGCCGTATCTCAATTTTCAAAAAAATTGGACTTGCCACGTTTTAGCTAAGCACGGCAGTATTATGATGTTTAGAAAAGAGTAAGGTTTTTTAGATTATTGATAGGGAAATTTTTATACTAATATTAAAGTTGGTTTCCAAATTTCAAGTAAAATAATTCTGATCATAAAAATGCAATCCAATACAGTACTATTATGCTCGGAAACTCTAAACACCGTAAACCAGAAAATTATAGATTACATTTATTATATTATAAACAGAAGAAGTACTGCTAATAAAACAACTAGGAAAAAAAGATTAACATATCACACAAATAGGGTAATTTTTAAAATTCCATAGTTTAATCATGTTTTCAGATATTAAATTGGCATTTATTTTAAAAATGCGTAATAATATGGGGCTTATATTTTTTGCTTCAGAACCTATATTTAAACTGTAAACAAAAAATGGTCTACAATTGCTTTCAAAGCAATTGATAAAAGTACGGGGGAAACTCGGAATAATAGATTAGCCCATTATACCTAATCATATTTAATATATTCTGTAAATCATGCCCATAGGTGGGATTTCATATTTAAAAAACCGATCACATAATACAATGAAATAATGACTGTTTACCTTAATTCCTAGACTTTTCAAAATAATTGTTTATTGCATACTTTGCAGCGCAGTAGTTTCAAGCAAAACAGTTTCATGGTTAATCACAAAAAAATATTAATCTAAAGATTAATTAGTTTATCAAATTTACCTGTTCTCTGTACTTTGTAACATAAATATATAGTTCTTTAAGAGCTGCCACGGTGTCGAATTCATCGGCCTGTTGAGCCGACAGTTGCTGCATTGCCGAACCCATTTCTTGATCAGTAATTACTGGCAACATTGCTACGTCATAGTAAAATTGTGATACCATTTCTCGGTAATGTGGAATATCCTACAAAACATTTAGTTGTACGGTACTGATTAAAATAAAAAAATAAATAACTGCGTGACCTACCTTTGCAAACAGTAGTTTATTAGATGGTGAATCTTTACCTAACCTGTGTTCAGTGGTAGAACAAGCATCCATAAAAGTTTGCGCTATAACTGACAAACATGAATCGAGCGTCATGGTTTTATTAATATCAAATATAAAATCTGGATTTTTAATAAAATTAACCCAAAACCTAAGAGGAAGACTATTGGATTTCCAAGCATGTACTACTTCCGGATCCTGGATTCCATGTTTCTTAGCAGCATCATCAAGAAGATCAAAGAGCCACTTGACGGCAGGTGGCAAAGCATCGTTAACAGTCAAAATTGTTAAAAAGAAATCATCCACAAATTTCTGCACAGTTCCTTTAGTTGAGAGCAAACGTGTTAGGAATATTTCAGGTATAGCCTTGTGGGTACGTTCTGCAGTTCTACTGTTCGGAAATTGATGATCATCCACCGGTTTTACCAAATGGTATATTTTTGGATTTGTCCCTGTCTCTATGTCACCATTTGCTGCTATTATTGGAGACTGCGAATTGTTAAAATACATCCCAGTTGTACCTACAAATTTGTGAGTGATAAATTTATATAGAAGGACAATCAGCAGTTTAATTTTGTGACCTACACATCTTATTTATGTTACCTTAATATACACAGATAATCATTTCACTATATTGAGATTTTGCTTCAAAATACTGCAATAAACATCTCAACATACCGAGATAATTTAGCTTCATTTGAATATATTGAGAGATATTAATCAATATACTGAAATAAACATCTCTATATATTGCATTAATGCTTGTCAATATATTGGGGTAATATCTTCCACCTTTTATAGAAAACAAAAAATATCATTTTTTGTGTAGAAAAGTCAAATAAAAAGTATATTCAGAATTACATTAAATATAGAATTCCTTAAGTTGGGGCAATTTTCATAATCTGGATTAACCAAAACACACCTTAAAAGAACAAAAAATTATAAAATTTATACTTTTTCTTTTAGACTCTTCCAAAACACAAATTTGTTCAGAATTTTTTGAAATTATTAAATCTTCAACTAATTTGTAATAGCCAATCTACTCACTTTAAAGTTTAGAATTGATATGTCAATAATAATAAATAAAATAATGCATAAATGTTACGCTGGATCAGTTGTTATAAAGACATTTATCCACACTTATGCATCAAAGTACCTTTTAACATTGATGTTTGTAATAATAAGAGAAACAGACCTAATGGAAAGGAAAACAACGCAACGCACATTTTTGTTAATTAGTATGGATGTTTGCACAAACCGAATTACGTAAAATATATTATCATAAAATTTACAAGTCTAACATGCTACATTATTGTGCTAGCATTTAGTCTTAACCCAATAATTGAAAGAGAATTTTTAAAATTTATTAAATAATTTTAAAACAGTGAGAGTTCTAGGACACTGTAGGTTTTACTTACAATTATGGCATGGCTGCTTACAGTTGTTGAAGCTATCATTTTGCCTTGAAATCAGGGACATAACGGCACTTTCTTTTATACCATAATGGGCTAAAGTATTAAGTTTCTTCCAATAGTTAAGATTTTTAGTTGTAACATCCTCGTCTTGTAACGTTAAATGACCTCCTCTACCGTGCCTCCATTCTGGATTTAAACATATTTTTAATTGCTATTCATAGTGTGCCCCCAATAACTTACCTAAATCCACTTCATATATAGACGGTCTAAGCGAGAAAGGCGTATTTTTAAACAATGCATCCAAAATTTTTGATTTCACTTGGCTTATGGTATCACAATCCAAAACTTTACACTGTATTTTTTCGTCCAAGTCTTCTTGAACAATATGAAGAGTCTAAAATTAATATTTTTATACTCTGCCAAAATGGTTTGCATAGTAAAAACCTACCACTACGTTATGTTCTATTTGTTCTCGTAGAAGTCGTTCTTCTGAAAGTGAATATCGTGCATCGTGAGTGATAGCATCAACTAATCCCTTTTCTATTTGATGCTTGATAGCTTTAAACAACAGAAACAATGATGACCCGGCATATTCTTTTAAATAGGAATACATGCAGAGAGCCATCCAGTTCGTTAACATTTTTTCTACAACACTTTCGGTTCTTCGCAACATTAACTGTGGATGTTTTGTGTTAACTGATTTATCTATAAGCCGTAACAATAAACATTTAAGAATATCTGTTGCATATTCCATCTTTCCCATTAAAACTACCATTAATAACGATGCTACGTTTACTCTGAAAATTAACAATGGATATAAAAAAATTCGATAATTCTTCTACAACTTACTTATTACGAATATTAAATGATTTCTGAGTTTCTAAAGTTTCAATAAAAACTAATATGAAATGCTTATTATTTATTAGCTGCTCAAATTGCAACATAGCTGTGTCATAATTTGTTCTTGGGCCGTTTATTCGCACCTGCAATAAAGGAAACTGAATTATCATTATTTGGCAATTCTTTAATCAAATAATACCTTAGGTGCATTTAGTATAGGGTGATCACTAACTCCTGGAAAGAACACCTTCATTATATAACTCATGTGATCTAATGTAGGAATTCCAGAGCTCTCTAGATCAGCAGTTAAATCAGTCATATCCGTTTGAAGTTCAGCAAATGCTACAGATATCAGTTTTATTAACATGGAGAAAGTAGAAATCACAGAAATTACTTACCAAGTTTACATTCTGATCTTACGTTACTTTCTAAGGTGTCCATTTGTATCTGTATACGTTTGTACTCCCGCTCCGCTTGAGTTGATTTTCGACGATATATAACCAGTACACCAATAAAAAATATTACAAAGAGAAATATCCCTGCGGCTATCATAGCTATAGCTGCCGGAGGAAAAGCAAAAGGCTTCAGTACGTCATAATGTAAGTAACCTATAGGAAAACGTAGGCTTCTTCCCACTCTTACCACCACCAAAGGAAGATTTGTATCAGTCTAAAAATAAATTAGATATTACAATCATTTTACCAACGTAAATATAATAAAAAATTTAATACACATGGGATAGTCATTATTATTAGATCTTAATATTACAAAAGATACTGGATTGATGCAATAGTAGGTCTTCTATCTAATACCAGCATCAAACGAATTTATTGATATTAAAAATTCCATAAACGTTTACATAGCAATAAACATTATTTTATGTAGAATTCAACCACTGCAAATAATGGTGTGTTGCAAAATTTTTAACACCCGGCTCGTGGATGTAGTTGACGTGCAGTGACTTTTTAAGCTCCGCCTTTTTTGAAAATTTTGTAAGAAAAAAATGATAAAGAATAGGTGGCCTTATAAATAGTAAACCGTTTTTATGTCTAATCAGACCTTTGCTATATACGTTTCTATTTATTAGTGGCAACTGTCGACATAAATGCTAAAATATAAATTATCTGAATTAAAATCAATTCGAAAAAAAAATAGTTATGTTTAACATACTAGAAACTGACTTCTCAATCGCGCGTTGACGGCCGTCATCGAATGATTTATGTGATACCTTTGAATATAAAAATCTGTACTGCACTGACTATATCTTGCCTGCGCCTCCATGTCCACCTGGCATTTACAGTCGAACAACAATTAACTGACAATAAAGAGGCAGCGTTTTTTTGAAGTCTTGTTTTACCAAGTCGAAAAAAGTAAAGAATGCTGATGGACGGAAATTGTTAAGAGTAGATTTTTAATTATATATAGCTTGACCAATTTAGCTAAAACCCTGGTCATGAATTCCACAAGCACGGCAGCTTAAATAAGGACGGAGATCATTGTAACCTTGAACAGCATGCTTGCAATATTGGTACAATACGAAAAACAGTAATAGTAGCTTGTGAGTTTAACTATTGCATTTTAACAACAGCCACCGCACTGAAAGAAAGTTGCTATTGCCCGGTGGCGTCGATCTAAAAAATTCCATGTAACATAAGATTCACTAGGGAATGAACAGCAAGGAAAAATGAATTGTGAAATGTAGCTTTTTGAAAAATATAGGTTGGATATTTTTAGCCACATTAGAAAGGGCAGATTATCTTGACAACATGAATACCGAATCTTTTAAAAAGTGGGTAAGAGATAGACTATTACCGAATTTAAATGAAATATCTCTACTTGTGGACAATGTTGCCTATCATTCCGCACTAAAAAAGTAAGATATTGCCAACTGGTTGCATGGTCATGATATTCCTTTTCAAACAAAAGCACTAAAAGCAGAATTATTAAAATTAGTCCCTACAATAAATAACAAATTGTACGTAATAGGTACCATGATTGAAGAAGCCAGAAAGTTTTCCGCCTCCCGCCATATCACTGACAGTTTATTGCAATCGGGGTGTGGGGTATATGTAAACAATATTATGACAAACATATAGAGCGAGACAGTTATGGGCAGGAAAATTTGCTGAAAATGTGGAATGTGGAAAGAATCTTTAAGTCAGGTAACACCCAATATTTGGGAGAAAACTATTTTGCATACTGAGTGATGCATAAAAGACTGGTGGGAGAAAGACAAAATCATACAAGAAAGTATATCAGTTCATTCCTTAATTATAAATACTGAAGATTATTCAGATACCGAAAAACCTGAAAGTAGGGTGTCTAGTTTTTAAAGTAAAATATTTAATTAAGCTAAGTTGTGCAAATATATTATCCATACTATAACAGTATACTAAATTATTGCAAAACTACGAAAGATTTCATACACAAATAAAATACTATGAACTTTTTGAAAACCTTTCGTTACTTAAATTGCTGGTAATACACAGAGGTGTAGAACGTAGGTTGTTTCGTTCTAACACTCGCTGGTGCTTGTCAGCATCTGTGGCGGGATATCTTTCACAAGCTACACCAAGCGATATAAACTAAACTGCTTGTAAGACATAACATAACGCACTAATCTTTTAGCGGCAATGCTACAAGAATTTACCTATATCTATGTTTAATAAATCAACCTTTTATTTTAAGAAGATTTTTAAATTATCATTCTGATGAAATTACATACCTATTTAGTTAATATTGGATAATATGGGATATTATGTCGGCGCGATAACCGTAAACACGGCTCTGCTATGTGGGAGGAACAGCAATTATAGAGATAATATAAACTGAATTATAAGCCAGTTGATAGGAAAAAACCCCGATAAGTAAAGAAACAGCTGAGAGGCGGGCGCGCACACAGATCACCTCACATACATGTCCTTGGGAAGTCGTGGTATTTTAAATTTGAGGAACACAAGTGATAGAATAAACACGGAAGCACAGAGCAAAGAAAGGGCGTATAGTGACAGCGCGCAATTAGATAGGAAAAAAAGGGAAAGAGAAGAAACAAAGTTTAACACAGAACTAGAAAAACACAGAAGAAGTAAAATTTAGAAGTAAAATCACCACTAAGGCAAGCAGAAAATGAAGTAAAGAAAAAGCTGAAATGGAAGAATTAAAGGTTTGTTAGAAAATTGAAAGGTGGAGATAAAAGCAGCTATCAACGACGTCAAAACGAAATAAAAACGAACAACAAGGACTGAAGACCATGAGGGAAAAATGAGTAAAGATGGAAATTAGAAAATAAAGATGCACCACAGAATTGAAGAACTGGAGACTGGAGTACAAAGCAAAAATACAGGAGAGAGAATAACAGATAAAATAATATGATTATATCTGGAATAAAAATAGACACGAAAGACAGCCAGATTCTAAAGAAAGCCGCAGAGACGGTCATAGAACAAAAACTGGGAGTGGAGGTAAAAATTAAAACTGTATACAAAAGTGGACAAAAAAAAGTGTAGTAGTGATGTAACACTGGGAGGAAAAATGATGATTATTGGGAACAAACCAAAATTGAGAGAGCTAAGGGAGAAAATCTATCTAAATAATGATCCAATTATCAATGAGGAAAAGAAGAAGGGGGCTACAGTTCAAGTAGGCTATGAGAAGATATCCATAAACAACAATCAGTTGCAGCACGATTCTAAAGAAAAGCTAAAACACAGAGACCTCTTACATAATCTCAAAAAACTATACAACAAATACGCACTTAAACGAATATGCTCTAAGCCCTAGAAAGAAACATGAAATAATACAAATAGCTACATTATTTTTCATTCAAATATGAAAACAAATCATTAATCTTCTCATGGAATGTTAGAGGAACATATACAGAAGGAGGGCTGAGGAGATTAATAAAAGAAGCAGGAAAGTATAAAATAGATGTAATGGCATTACAAGAAACGAAACAGAAAGGAAACAAGATTATGGACCTTGGACAATGTTTAAAAGTGGAAGCCAACGCAGAAAGCTAGGAACAGATTTTTTAGTTAAAGAAGAATAAGACAAACAGTTATAGAACTCACTAGCATAGTAGAATGTATGTGCTACTTAAGACTCAAAGTTAAATATAGAAAAATTAATCTGCTGAACAGAAGACAAGGACGCGGAGAGAAAAAAGAGTTCTACAAGCTGATGTACAGAAAATACGAGGGCATACCTAAATATGACTTGCAGATAATGTTGAATGATTTCAATGCCATAATAGGGAAAGAGGAGGCATATCAACCAACAATAGATAGATAGAGCAAACATGCAGTAAGCAACGAAAACGAAAAAAAATTGATAGATTTTGCTGCAGGAAGAAGTATGAGGATAAGACGTACAGAATTCAAACAAAAGGAAATACCTAGAGGCACGTGCATGTCACCAGATAGTAACAGTATAAACCAAATAGACCACGTACTAGTAGAAAAACAACATGAAAGCAGTATCAGAAGCGTAATATCATACCGAGGAGCAGATGTGGATTCAGTCAGAGCAATGATGAAACAAGCAATACCCCCAATAAAAACCAAAGGGAAGAAAGAGATGAAAAAGTACTAAAGTAAAGTGTTAGAAAAGGAGGAAAAGAAAACGAAAAGTGGAACTAAATAAAGAAAGGTATACAAAAAGCGGCGAAGGTAATACAGGAAGGAAGAAAAGAAAAAATCCATAAAGAATGGTAAGACGAAGAATACGAGAATACTGTAACAGAAAGAACAAAAGCAAGACTGGAAATGTTGCCAAAAGGAACAGAAGAAAGCAAAGCAATCTTTCTCGAAAAAAGAAGACTTGCCAAATTATTGTGTTATTGTGTGATTGTATTCTAGCTAAGAACACTGAAGGAAAGGTACATTTATTAATCAAAACAACAATCAAACACACTGAATAAGGATGTTTGATGTTAATTTTTCTATAGATGTTTGTATTATTACTATTCCTTTTGGTAGATATCTCTTTTAAGATCATTTACTTTTAATTTGTGGTGCATATTATGTTCTTTTTTTTATTGTTCTTTTCTGTCATATATATTAAGTCCTATACTAGGCATTTCATATAACAATTTAATTTTCACGGTTAAGAGATAGAGTACACATTATAAATAAAGCGAGTTAAACTAGACGCTAAAGGTATACTTATGTAGTATCATTAGAAAGATCATTTACAAATCTACTCAACTAGAAAAAAGTAAGCAAGGTGTTCCATTTAATATCAAAGATTGAAAAACTTCTGTTTTGAAAATGTACAGTTTATAATGGCACTTAAGAATATATATTAGAGCAAAGTCAACAAGCAATAATTTTGGAATTAGGAAGTCACAGAGATGTTATCATCTTACATCGCCCTAAAACAGTCTGCGACACTTACTCGAAAGTCGAAATATTACAGTGTTTGTTTATATATTAATTAAAATAATGTTAATTTAAATGTAGCTCTTATGGCTTGAGGGTAAGGCTGGTTTTAATGCCAGTGCAAGACGTTATTTACTTTTGTATTGTATTAATTAAACATTGTGCCTTGCTTGTGTTTATACCATCTGTTTTATTAATTATCGACATATATTTCGTTTTTAGGCTCTAAATTAATAATAAAACCAATAGAAGTGGGCGGTATACCAACTGGACTCTTCACAAAAATTAATCAAATGTATCATCCGTAACTGGCTACATTAAAAATGTAAGTTTATTGCAATTATTCAATATTAAAAAAATTCTATTGGTCTGGCTTAACTTACCAGACCTTTGGCAATACAAAATTATCAATACAATCTACTCAAATCCACTTTAAAGTACAGTTGAAAATCTAGCGTATGACCAAATGAGGAAACTGCTTATGCTAAATAACAGCTTATAATACTGAACACGGACTTTAGTGTAAGTAACACGCCATATTCTAAATCTACAGCTCATGATATATGTAAGTTTTAAAGTTTTAAAACTTCGTTTTAATTATTTTTAGTTTCAAATAATTGAGATTTTCGACAATCAGGCAACGCATTTTAGTTACTAAGCAGCCAATCTTAGTAGACATTTCTACAGAAGATGGCTACCTCATAACGGTGCATTTATAGCATAGTAATAATAATCATATATTTTACCTTAATTCCATTTTCATCAGTATCTGCTGGTTGTTGTTCTGGTGGTGAACACACCAACTGGCTCATAGCTAAACTAGTCACATTGCATGGTTTAGGTCCAATAGTAACAATAACGTCAGTTTCGTCACTAGCAACATTCAAATTTTCGCCTTCAATAACCAAGGTGTCGCCCTTATACAGTTTAACTTGATTTGGAAATTCAAAGAACTTGGGGTCCTCAACATACAGCAGCTGCGACCTCAGGTTTGAGAAGTGCTTTTCTAAGTCTCGAACCGCTACTACATTGTCCATTATGAAACCAATTCTCAAACTTAGTTGATCTTCCGGCATCTTCACTACCGAGTGCTTTCGATTAGCGACGGATCTAGTAATTCTAGTGCTGGCAATGAGAAACTGACGATTGACTGCTGGACTGGGACATTCCATTTGAGTAGCACTGAGTACTGTGCAAATGGTTTTATTGACAGGTATCGGTTCATTGTAATAGTACACTTCCATTTCTGGCTTTAGTATGCTATCTAAATTAGAGCCATGTACGAAAATCATGCGTCCTCCAGAAACAAAACTTTTGAGAGGTTTAACTTCCATTATAGTTGGATCTTGTGTGTAATTGAAAGGGTTTCCTTCTAGCGTCCGATTTGCACCATCAATACTGAGGGTTAATTTTGCAATGTTCACCGGTCTTGAAGCCTTCGATGTAATACATGTCAATCGACTACTTGATGCCTGAGTTAAATTCACTTGACAAATATAATCATCTAAATATGCTGTAATTTCAGAACCAATATTTAAGTATTGGCCTGTTATGGCCAATTGAGTTCCTCCAGACTGAGGCCCTATAGGAGGAAAAACACCAACAAGACGAATATCCTTATAGCTAAATTCGACGGATGATTTTGTGTAACCGGCCTCATTTCCGACAATAATAGGTGCAGTAGTTTCAGTAGCAGAAGCTCCAGATATACACTGAATTTTAACAGACACTTCATAATTGACAAGTTCACATGGAACATCTCCTATCTGAATTTTACCCATCACATCTTCTTTTTTAAGGCCTAAGTTGCTTCCCTCTATAGTTACTAAAGTGCCTCCTTCTATAGGCCCACTTAACGGTTTGATCTGAAATTAAGATATTGGGTGAAAAACCCAATTGTAGTTCTCATCAACGGCCTTTTTCGTCCCACGGTTTGGCATCAGCCTCTTTTCTGCCACATGTTTTTCATCAGCGGTAAGGTAGAGAGATGGGAGACCTACATTGTAAAGCCGAATAGGAACAACAGAAATTCCAGAGAACATTTTTAGCATTAAGATCCCACGATTGCAAGCCGGATTGGGAAATTGTGTGCAGTAGGTTGCAGACTAGATTTTTATAAACTGCGTGGTAACGCTGAGGTTTCGTACCCAAGCCAGAATCAAGGTTTTGTTAAGAAAACGAGCACTCTATCAACTGAGCTACCAGAACACTACTGTAGCTCTACGATAAATTAAAAAATGTATATTATGCTGCTTTTAGAAAATATTTTTTTGAATACATCTATAATATTAAAAATGTTTGTTTTTTATGGTTATAAAATACCTCTACAGTGAACTCACTGTAGGTGAAATTATGGGAGTACCATTTGCGGTAGTTACGTTAGTGGAAATTATTTATATAAATATTTTTTGTGTTTTACTTTACAAATTCTGACAAATTATTTAGGTTAAAAGTATTCATTCAAAGTATGTATTTTTTAATTATTTTCTCAACCGCAGAAATTTTTTTGTTAAATGTAGATACTTTTGCATACTATAAATAAAATAAGCAAATTTATTTTTACAACCACACAGAAAGATGGAATGGAAATGTTAGATAATGCACAACTCGATTTTGAAATACCCTAGAAACACATAAATAGCCAATTATTAATGTTAATGTGAATACGTATAAGAAATATACGTCAAGCAAAGACCTAATTTTAAAAAACTCCGCTGGAATTATTGCTAATATGTATTATTTACTAATTCTCTATTATACAACCTCTTCGCATTGATTGACAAGTACGCTGTTTCAAATGACATTTTAAAGGTTTCTTATTGGAAAGCATTGGAAACCTAATTAAAAGGTATTTTTACCCAAATTCGTTTATTATGTAACATTTCTATTGAATTTGGAACTAATGTATTAATAACCTCCTGTGCACAAGCTGAACCTATTTACTTAGAAATATAATTTTTTCTTCGTTCAATGAGACATTTTTTGCAGTACAATATTTGTTATATATTTTCTCGTACCTCAAAACAGTATTTTGCACTAAAAAAAGTATATGTTTGAAACTGTTTGTTTTAGATATAATATAAGCAGGAAAAAAATTATGGAAATTTCTTTGTAAACTAATAATTTCTACTTTCTTTGAACGGCAATAAGGACGGTAAATGCTAAAGATAAAATTTTCAAAAATTCCTAGTGATAACTTTTTCGCAGCTAGGGAATCCTTACAAGAAGCATTTATAATTTGCTTCATTATCGAATGTTATTAGCAATCTTTGCATAAAAAAAATGTTGGAAAAATTTTGTGTTCAAAAACACAACTATTACAATAAAAACACTTCCTATTTGTTTCAGTTATTTAATTAGCTATTTATAAAGTTCAGCAAAGTATGTGAATATGTTAAACACACAAAATTTCAATTTTTATCTTTTTTTCTGTACACAGGTATAAGGATTTGTAACGATTTCATCAGAAGTAACCTCAATTTTATTAGTTTTCATTGTATTTAAAATTTTTGAACCAGATTTTAATTTTGAGTGTATCTGAGGTTTTTAAACATTTACAACTTACGCGTTTGCCTATTTATTAGAAAGACATAAAATTGAAAAAACATAATTTTCAGAGTTCTCTTTTTTTTTCAAATAAAACCTCAGTGGATCACAAGAGTTTTAAAACTGATATCAATTAACATGTCTTGTGGTAGTTAAGTTGGCTGTAGCCTCGCGTTCTGAGCAAAAATGAAATATGGCTTGGGTTCGATCTCTTGGCATTACCATAGCAGTTATTAAAAAAATTGTGCTGCAACCCACCATACACAATTTCCCAATTTGGTCTTGGCAACAATCGGTTCTTAATACCTAAACGTTCTTTTGTATTTCTGTCGTTCAGATTTGATGTAAAATTGTAGGTTCCTACAGCTTCTACCTGGGAGGAGAAATATGTTGCAGAGAAAATGCAGGTGCTAAGCAATGATGCGTAAAGGCTGTTAACGACGAATAACGTCAAATGTATATGAAAATCTAATTTGAACAATGGAGTTTTTAGTTTTTGTTATTAAAAACTGAAGCAAAAAATTTATTTAAATAGAAATATAATTGCTTTTTCCGTTTTCTTCATTGATTTTATGCTATGTCTTCATGGTAATTGTATGACTTTGTAAAAAAAATTAATTTGATCAAGACAAAAATGTGCCAATTCTAGACTGAGATAATTTGCCGAAATTTGTGTCCTAATCAAGACTTTCCTGAAACACTACAAGTTTTGTGTTACAATTTGTTTGCATTTTCCTTTTCATTGTAGTAACCAATTTGCAATTATATACAAAAGTATGTGAACTTCTAATTAAAGGGAGATTTTAATGTTTAAAAAATAAATTTCAAAATATGTATTTTAGACACAAAGAAAACACACACAGGTATTCACAGCAAAGTAGACTTTTAAGTAAAAAAAAGTACTTGCAAACACATGTTATACTGTGGAAATTGCCTATTCTTTGATTCCAAATAAAATTTAAAAAAAACCACAATCACTGATTAGGTTAACATTTTTAGCAAACAGTATATAATAGACAACACTTCATTTGACAGCGTCAAATGATATTTGGTGTGTTAAGCTAAGACATTGAATTTGTGTTTTCATGGTCAATCCTCATCCAAAAATTCAACGATTGTACTGTACTTTTCCATATGGGAAGAACAAAAACAACTAAAATTTGATTTACAAAAACTTACCACATCTATTCTAGGTTTAGGACACTCAGTATGAGAAACATGCTGACATGTCTCGTTATAACTGCAGGTATTACCACACCATGTACACTGATACTTTGAATTTCTCGTTACACATAACGAGCAGTCAGGATGCTCACGATGTGAACCAAGTATATCACATCTATACAGGATAACACTCATGGAATCGACATGATGGTTCCTATTCCATATCACACGTACACTTGCTTTGTACTCGCCCGATTTTGCTTTATATGTATACTATATTAAAAAAAAATGAGATTAACAAACTTGGCAAAATTTAATTATAAATTACCGTAGTTCTATCACAAACAATGTATCTATTATTTGAGTCGACCCTTGCCGGAACTAGCATCTTTGCATCCTCTATATTTACAATACACTGGAATCCCGTGTGGCCTGGCTGAGGATGGGGTAAATTTTCGACTTCAAATACCATTTCCTTTGCAACATTGTTTGGCAAGAAAATTACGTCTCTTTTTCTAAACCTCGGACAATAATCAATACCATGGTTTGTCAGATGTGACGGGTTCTAAATGGTAATATAAAAATACATATTATACATCGCATCGCTTCTGGGAAGACATTACAATGCAATTTAGAAACTTAAATTCGTAGTGGGTAAGTTACAGGAGACATTAAATGATCCATCATTAATTTACGCGGATTCTCCGAGGTAATTTACCCATTCCTTAACCCAAGTTAGTTTACAAATCCAATACTTACATTTTCACCACTAATTACAGTTCGCTGACAACTGGAAGTATTGTGGGTGCATTTATTTTCATATATGCACCAATTGCAAGCCCACTGAGATTTAACACAATCCATACAAGTAGTATGTTTAGAACAGTCGTAATATGCAAAATTACGAGATACAAAGTCTTTGTTCGTTTCAGAGGAACGTACACTTAGAGGAACAAGCACATGATCTTGTTTACCAGTAATCTGAGGTCTACTTATTATATCTGGAGTTGGACACGATAGCCCGAAGTCTGTAACTACAGCATCAATTGGCTCAGCAGAGCCAAAAACGCACTTATATTTAGCACCGTATGGAAGTTCAGGAAGAGTTCGAATCGTAAGACGGACGGTAGTCATCTGATTTATAGGAATACGATCAGGGAGCACTTGCTCAAAGTCTATGCACTGCTGGCCCGTGCCCAAGGACAACCAACGAGGAGAACTATGTGATGCCTTTTGGCATGCGCTACGTATGGTGCATCTAAAGATGAAAAACAAAATAGTAAATTTTTTGTTGTTGTTAAATACAGAACTTACTTCTTTTCAAGGGAACACCAGCCACAATACGGATCTTTTGATTCCAAACAAGCCGAACAGTTGCTGTAGCTGCTACAGTGCTCTACATTTATTTTTGAAATCTGAAAATAACGAATAAACAATTTTTAATTCAAACCTTTCATTAAGTATTAACGGTACAATCAGCTAAAACAAACAGTACCTAAATCATAAATTCAGTATGAACATACATGTTGGTAGGTACGGAATGAAAAATTAAACTATGTAAGCGTAAGTGAAAAAAAAGTAAATTAAATTCTCTTGCATTTACAGAACCAGAAATACATTTTTTTTATTAAATTACAGAAGTGAACTCGGGAGAGCGAAATAAATAAAATTTGTAATATTTTTTATAATTTCTTTCAACTAAAAAAAAGACAAAGGATGATCAAAATTAACACGAGTAATTATTTCTCTACACGTGCTGAGGTTTAATTATGCAGGAGATACCTTATCTATGAATTCAGGGACACGAAATTTCCGTTTCTATTGATTTTAAAGGAAATACTTCCTCTGAAGTTTCGTGATTACAATAACCTTTAAAATTTTTGGGAAATTAGTTGTTTTTGCATCAATACAAATAAAAGGAAATTTCTTTCGGAACAACTGAATCAAACCCACTTTGATAAAAAATTACAGAAAGGTTTTGAAAGTTGTAGATACAAAACTTTCGAAGCCAGTCAACTAGATTTTAATTTCTTTTAATATGAGATACGATCGGTAAAATTAAATATTTTCTGTAGTTGCATACCAAACCTATATTTCAAAAATCTAATAATTATGTAAATCGTTTTCAATTTCAATTGCAGTCAAAACAAACGCTTAATTTTTACGTATAAATTTGCTATTTGAAATTTAGTTAAATATGCATTGGCCATTGCAGTGTTTCCCAAATGGAGTTCCAAGAAATGAAAATGCGGGATCCCACAAAAAATAAAACAAAAAAGCTAAAGTAGCTTATAATACTTTTCCAGATTTTAATAAATGATATATAAATATTTGTTATTTTTTGTTTGTTTATCCATAACTCTTCCGTGGCTTTCTTACAAAGGTACCAATTTTTGACTTCCTAAATATTCTGTTAGGGCTTCCCTAAATTTTAAGTGGGTTCTGTAACAAGCATATACAAACTTATGTTTTTGTGTAAACTAAATAATTATAGGTTCCAATCAATAAAGTTAACCCTTCCACCAAGAAAGTTCACGAAGAAACTTGTTTTGACGCAGTAAAATACATGAACTTTGCTCTGTTTGAATAAATATTGCACGAGTTTAGTTGAGTGCATTCTTTTATGAAAGTGATCTCATATATATGATTAATATAAATACTGAATGGCAGACATTCTCATTTAAAATTTTAATATGATTTGAGCTGACTCGCCTCACAAATGTAAATATAATTTTGATCGGTTGTTAATTATTAATATGTACAACACCTAGTTTATCATTGGAAATCTATAACTTTTTCTATATATTACGCACGTGTTTTAAATTATATGAACGATATCAAAATGGAAATTGCATTTTTAAACTTAATATACACAGAATAATATGTAAATAATTTAAATGCACATTGACTTTCTTTAAACCACTCTAGTGGGGCTACTAATACAAATACTTGAGATATAAGTTAATGAGGTCAATCTAAAGGTTAAATTGATATGATCAGATGCATGTACTTTAATGGTTATAATATGCAAACAACATTCCAGATTTTGAAAAATATCAAATTTCTTCTCTTTATATATAAAAAATATATAAAAATTCACAATTAGTAACATCTTATTTACAATGCATTTAAACCATGTACAGCTGGTAATTTTGTACTCGGTAATCCTCGCGATGAATCTACCAACAATTTAATGTACAAAATGATGAAACAGATACCTAAACATCTAATAATATCATTTAAAAATACCATTCGTATTAGACAACAGATGCATAATCGTTCAAACAAATATATGAGACAAGTTTCACATACCTTTGAGGTAGATAAAACGTACAGATAATCCCCAGATGGCGAAAGAGTTGTATCAGGCAAAATAGTGTTGCCATCATCCACGACTACCTCTTCATATTCAGTAGGTTCAGCACCAGAGAGTAACACCTTCTTGATACGACCATTATTGGTACCAAGAAATGCAAGAACATGGCGACCTGTGGAAGCTGTTGCCACCGCAGATAATGAAATGTTTGGAAATGTTAATGATGCACTGCTTACAATTGGTGTAATGCCACTAATTTTCAACCCCACTTCACAAAAATTCAGTATGTTCCCAGCATTACCAGCACTAGGACACTTGCCATCCTGAATTGGCCCGGATATGTAACCCATGTTTCGGTATTTTACACTACCATTGAAGCACATGTGGATATTTTCATTAAATTTTGCCTCAATATCACGCAGGGGATAAAGACAAAGTGCCGAGTGAGGTTGTGGTTCGTTAGTGATACCACGCGCTGGCCGGAAAACTGTTACTAAAACCGCTGTACCAGAAGGTACACCTAAAGCAGAAGCTAGTTCAGACCCTGCAGTGGCGATCTTGGCATCCTGTACGAGATTGTAACGTTGATCACCATCTACACACTGTAGGGTAACTTCAGTGTAACTGTCGTAGTTTGCATCATTGATACAAGTACGAGATAATCTAGAGACATACCCTTGTTCTTCTTGTCCTGGTAGATGCGACTGCTTTTGGACTATTACAAAATACGCAAAGTCACTAGCATTAAAGCCATATATGTACTGCACTAGAAAATGGTCGCGGTACTTCACATCAATATTTAAAAGAGATTGTTTAGAAAATGAGAATTCCGCGATTTCCAAAGTGTCCAGGTCTCGGCTAGAAATAGCAGGCACATCATGACGGTATTCTCCATTGTTAGTGAACGTAGTGCCTACATATAACACGTGTGGTCTACCCCAAGGGTTGTAATTTCGCGGCCCGATATATGCATACGTAGAAGCCACCTCATCATTAGCTGCAATACTGATTGGGATGAATTCTGCCGGAGCACTAATGTTACTCAACTTGTACTTATAGCATGCACCTTGAGACAACGATCCACATGATATTAGCATTCGTTTTTCAGGCTCTATGACCAAGATCTTATTGAAATTGTCCATAAGGGACGTCGGAATATCCGTCCCTTGACAACCAGTAGCGTGACACAACGGGCTGTCATTACGCGGTCCCGTGGTCACGACGTGCTCGAGATGCAAATCTGGGTCCAGCTGCAGGAGGCGGTTTGTGGCAGCGGCGAAGAGGCGGCCCGTTTGATGGTCCACGGCCAGGTGCGAGAAGCGCATCGGCGGGTCGGCGGGACCTGGGAACTGCGCCAGGAGCAGACCCCCGAAAGCGCGGCCCCACAGACCCGCCAGCAGCAGCAGCCACAGGCCCGCCAGGGCTCTGGATTCGGCCACCGCTCCAGCGCGAGCGGCCCTTACTACCATGAAGAAGTCACCCAGAGCATGCCCCAGGCGCGTACAAGCTTAGGCTCGTCCCGCATCACTGTAAAAAGAAAAAATATCCTTAAGCACTGGTCCTGGTCCAAACAAAAATCAAGTTAGTCAATTTTACTATTTACTCAGTATCGTTTTCAATCACCAGTTAATTCTACACGGTTAATTGATTTGACACGGTTAGGTGATTCGACACGGCTTGTAAAATCGACACGTTCAGGCAATATTAGAACAATAAAAGGGAGGTTATGAGACTCATATTAGGCTGCGTAAATCTACAATAACTTTAGAAGCAGACGAGTTTCTTATGTTACTATAGATTTAAACGGGAGATACCATTTGATAAACTAAATCATACTTACTTGTAACTTTAAAACAAAGGCTTTAAAACTACCAAGACACCAATTGATAAATTTATAGTGTTATTAATATAAAATGATAAATTTGTTTTATATATAATTGCACACACGGTTGAATTGGCAATTCGATGTTTTTTACAGAGCAGTAAGTAAAACTCACTCCACTTTTCATACTTTTAATAAATTTAGATTTAGCCAAAAAGAGTGAAATTGTTTGTTCATACGCACGTTTAGGTACATATTAACAGTTATTATCTATTATGAAATCAAACAACAAGCGGTTAAAACTCAATTCATTATGTACATGCTATGGGAGAGTAGATCAACAATCCCCTTTATGGGGGATGCTCTTGCCAACAATATGACGTTACAGGCTAATAAAAAAAATCAATCAAAAACCGACCCACATCGGGGAAGTCCCCGGAAGCGGTAGAGATCACCGAGGCGACACAGCGCAAAATTCACTAGAGATTGAAAGTGTTAACTATATACAGGGAATTTTTCTTTTTAGTAGTTTTAGTTTTTTACATTGCCTATGTATACTTTTAAAAAGAATGCGTCAATTACGCCTATTGTGTAGGCAACCAACTATACCCACAACTAAAAAACAGAAGCAAACGTCACTGTAGTTGTGAATTTTATGTTGATGCAGTGTTATGCAGTTATATTAAATAAGTAAATTAAAATGAGTTAAACAACAACGACGATTATTATTGTAAAACATTAAATATCAATAACAGAAAACGGAAATGAAAATAAAAACAACAGTTACAACAAGTATTCGACTTCTAAACAATAACCTAAACGGTGTTGAAAAGCACGCACAGCATTCGCAAGAAAGTCCGGATTCAAGCTATTGCATTCGGTACGTATGCGATCTTTTAATTCATCAATACTTTGTATTGGAATATTTGTATAAATTTTTTATTTCAGATATCGCCAAGCAAAGAAGTCATTGAGCGACAAATCTGCAGAACGCGAGGGCCATGGTATGGGACCGCATCTTCCTATCCAACGTCCTGGAAACCTGTCGTGTAGAAAGTTTCTTATAGCAGTCGTGGAATGCGGAGGGGTTCCATCCATCTGAAACCACGGGTCATCGATGTTTAAGTTATCTATTGCCGGAATGATGTCGTTCCTTAATAGCTCTAAAATTTGGCTGTATTGAGATTACCATCAATAAAATATGGACCGATAAGCTTATTTTCAACTATTCCTAGCCATACGTTAACTTTCCCAGTGTATTGACTGTGAATTAAGTTTTGTAAATGGGAGTTAGTGCGGGACCAATATCTAAGAAATAAGTTTATCCGGATACTGGATAGTGGATAGATCAGGAATTATAATACATACCGAAAATTTTGTGAATTGACTTCTCCATTTATTGTGAAAGTTGCTTCATCACTAAAAACTATCTTATTTTAAATGTATTCATGTTCATTCAGCAAATTAAAGAATGTTTCACAAAATATTGTTGTTTCTTCTTCGTCTCCATCGAATAGTTGTTGATGATTCGCAAATTTGTACAAATTATATTTGAATTCTTTTAGCGTTATAAATACCGACGTTTTAGAAACATTAAAATGTGACCTATTTCTCGTAGTGATACTATGGCGTTTTCTTCAACGTAGCATAAAATATTTCATTTCATTTCTTCGGTTAAAACGTGATTACTTTTAGTTCTTATTTTATGGGAATTTATTACGCATCCCTCTGATTTAAATTTTCTAACAATTGTTTGTATGGTTCGAATACAAAGAATAAGTCTTTCTGGATAGTTTAGTGAAAATAAGTCTCTAACACTTCTTAAGCTGTTACCATTCTGATACCACATTAGAATTTCCACTTTTTCGTCTTTACTGTAAATGGTTGTATAAAAATAGCAAAAATATACTAAATAAAAATAGATTTTATTTTTTACCCTTGAATTAATTTGATTGTTTTGGCCACAGCATGCTTTAGTTGTCTGTACAGCTGGTTGCCTACATAATAGGTGTAATTGATGCGTTCTTTTAAAAGTATACATAGGCAATGTATACTAAAAAGAAAAATTCCCTGTATATAGAACTCGCAAAGCAAAATTTGATGGTTACTGTAATAGTAATTCTTATACTAAAGTATCCACATAACCGCGGGCCTACTGTAGATACTATACGTTACTTCTAATTCGCAAGTCACGGATCTTTCCCATTTAGAAGCTAAACGTATGGATTAGAAATTGTTTTTACTATTTTCTCATTTTTGTTTCTGCGCAATAAGTAAAAAATCTATGCGAAACATACGAAAAGCGAATAGTTGTATAAGAGATGGTAGACTATGAGGACGGAAGTAGCAAACATTAAGGAGTCGGTAATAAGTGGAAGTAGGTAATAACTTTTTCGCCTCCCTTGTGGTCCTACAATCTCAATTAAGTTTCCATTAGTCGTAGAATAACATTAAGGACTTTGTGGACATTTTCTATGCTGCAGAAATAACTCGCGGACGCTATAATATATCTTCAGAAAAGAGCAGTGATTGATCTCTGCTTGAGCCGTCACTCCAACATCAAAACAAGCTTAAGTATACGAAAAGAAGTGGACTTGCTATTAATAAACTGCGTCTGCACACTTAACACCACAGTGCTTCCAAATGGATAATCAATAAATTTATACAAGGAAGTCCAAACAGCAATTGAGCAACTTAAAAATACAATTTTCATACCGCCTGAGAAGAAAAAAATTTCATTGGCTCGTGGAGGATTTTAAATATAACTCCGCTGATTTGACCGGGTTGATCTGATGTTCAAAAGCCTAAAATTACATTATTTAAGCTTCAAATCCTTTAAACAAAAAATATATTCGAACATGTGAGGTCCATATGCCGCAATCTCATATTTCTGTCAACGGCCGAAAATTTTTAACTAACACGACAACACGATTTCCGGAAAACCAGAGAGCGCGACAGATTTAGTAACCAATAAAGAAACTCTAAATCAACATTTTCAAAGCCTCTTTTAGATTTAGCAAATTAGCCGCAAATACCAACAAGGTGAATACTTTTAAGTCGACGCTTGTTAACGTTTTTTTTTAATTTCGTCTTTAAAAAACAATTCGCAAGAGCTACTTCGCGTTCATTTTACACTTCATAAAAGCGTTGTACTAACTTTTTTTGAATGCGTAATGAATGTTTAATTACGAGCAATAAGCTGGCTTGCTTGCGTAAAAGCTCCGTTAATTTAGAGACAATTATTAATAAAACACCCACATGTAGCAAGTTCAATTAAAAAGAAATACGCATTCGTTACATGAACAGACGCTTCCCGACTACATAGTTCATCGATTTTCTTATTCACTTTAGAACAAGCGTAAATATCAAACGATTTCAGACTTTTCATTTACACAAAATGTTTTATCAATGCTAGCTTGGAAGTTTTTGAATAAATTTGGCATTAATATCCCACGAAATTAATTACGTTCTTACTTTTTTGTAACTCGGGAAAAATCCAAGAACAAAAATAAATGCTGATTTTGATGTCCCTCCCAAACGTTAAGTGAAGATTATTTTAGGTTCATAAATAGCTACGCAACCTGAATAATTTTGCAAATACTTATAATTACATTTTCACAACAAGTCTTAGGTATAAAAGTTGTATTTGTACTGCAGGATATTAGGCAATATCTTTAATATCTCCATTCAATTCGTAAGAAACATACATTTTTTAAACGGGAATGGTATAGAAGTTGGATGTACTACAGGGCGAGGCACTACTTGTAATATGGCCATCTAATTTTTAAAAGAATTTGATATAGAAGTTATAGATGCATATCAGGATAGCCAACATTCTGTATTCGTGAATAAAATGAGCGTTTTTTAAACAAACTTGGTATACACAGTGGTGTGAAAAAGTTCTGGATCAATTGCACAAATAAGATAAATTGCAGTTTAAAGGCACTGTTTTCAAATATTTTTCATTTCATCATTGCAAATATAATACAAGTACTTAAACACAATACCAGTAATAACAATTGCCTAAATGTTGATCTATAAAACGGAAACAATTCGATATCTAAAATTTATTCATAAACAGAAAAATTGTTCATTATATATGATAATGTAGTATACTTTGTTTTTAATAACTAATTCACACCTTTTTGGCATAGAATTCATCAGGTTTTGTAATTCTTTCTTCGTAATGCAGTGATAGGGTCTCGATTAATTCCACTTTTTTTGTGGGCTTTTTTCTTGAAATAATGTTAGAAATCATCTATAAGTTTTCTGTAGGTTTAGGTCCGGGGATTATGCTGGCCAGTCTATTCTTTTAACTTTATTGGTCGACATGTAAGATTGAACAACCTTTGCTCTGTGGCAAGGAGCATTATCATCTTGAAAGATAAAAGCTTTATCAGGAAATAGCTCGTTTCCGCTAGGCAACATGTTCTCCTATAGGGCATCAACGTCTTTGGTTGCATTCATCATGCGAGATACAACATGCAGTCTACCAACACCTTTAGCAGACATGCAGCCCCATATCATGACAGAGGTTGGATGTTTAATTGTTGGCAGAACACACTGTCGTGAAAATTCTTCTCTGGGAAATTTTCTAATATATGTGTGTCCAGCATGATTGTTAATGGTAAAGGTAGATCACTAAATAATACCTTCTGCCATTATTCTGGGGCTCACCATGCTCCCTTGCCCATCTCAAACGGTGGAGCTTTTGTTTTTCTGATAGGAGTTTCTTCCGGGCTTTGCAACCCCTAAGTCCAGATTTAAGAAGTCTCCGTCTTACAGTAAAAGTGCATACACTTACACCAGTAACTACGGACCATATTTTGGTTAAATCTGTCAAATTAAGACTTCTGTCTGTCAGGCTCGTCCTCCACAATACACTGTCGTCTCTCACCGATGTTTTTTTTGACGGTCACTGCGTGGTTTATCTTCAATTTTTCTCGTCTCAGAGTATTTTTTTGATCACTCTAACAACTGTGGATTGATTTCACAGCATTTTCATAGCTATTTCAGGACTGAAAGCGCCTTGTTTATGATTGAAAAATTATTTCGCATCGTTTTTCATCAGATTATTTGAACGATTTCTTTTTGATGGCATTTTGCCACTGTTAAGGACATGCAAAATGCAACTGAATAATCAAAATACCTGCAGGTACATACAGAGTGTTTAAAAATACCTTCGATATTTTACCCTCTTACAGATCTTATCAATACAAACAAAAAAGTCGTAATAAACATGGGTTCGAAAACAACCGTTTTCGAGATATGGAGTTTTATAAAAATAAATATTGCTTGTTATTTCAATAGGTTCCCCACTCATTAAAACAAATAGCCGTGTAAATATAACATTTTAATTACAAATAATTAAAGTAATGTTCTGCATGTCCTCCTTCCATTTATACACATTCTTCGCATCTCCTAAAAATGAACGCCGCATTCTTTCAAAGATTCCTGGATTCATACGAACAGTCTGGCAGGCATGTTCTATTCGTTCTCGCAATTCGTTCAAATTAATCACAGGGCTTGAATAAACTAATGACTTTAAATATCTCTAAATAAAAAAAGTCGAGCGGATTGATGTCAGGAGATCTAGGTGGCCCAACAATAACTGGACCCCCTCGCCCTATCCGCCTGCCGTTGTAATTTTCGTTTAGAAAATTTCTGACCATGATTGAAAAACGTGCAGGAGCCGCATCGTGCATCAACCACATATTCATTCTATAAATGAGGGGTACAGCTTCTAACAATAGTGGCAAGGCATTACGCAAAAAGTCAAGATACAATTGGTCAATCAAACGGTTCGGAAGAAAAAAGGTCCTATCATATATGGTCTCCAAAAACACCAACGTTAATTGAAAATCGTTGTTGATGATTCGATTCAATAATAGCATGAGGGTTTTCATCTGACCAAACATGGCTGCTACGGAAATTAAAAATGTCATGTCTTGTGAAACTAGCTTCGTCAGTAAATAAAACTTCACTAACAAAGTTTGTGTTTTCCGCAACTCTTGTCAGCGCCCATCGGCAAAACACCAGATGTGCAGCATAATCAAGCACAAGAGCATGTACCCTTTGAATATGGTATGGGTACAACTGCTCCTCACGCAACATTCTCCAAATTGGGGAAGCATTTATATTTGTTTCGGCAGACAGAAAGTCCTCTAATACTGGTACCTGGATTTTCTTCAGTCCTTCTTAAAATGTCAAGTTCCACTTCCGGAGCAGAAACTGTTCTAGTACCGTTTCTTGATTTAAATGCGCCAACTTCGGATAAACGTTGATGCAAATTTGTAAAAAATTTGTCATATGGAAGTGCCCGGTTCGGAAATGCTTCGGCATACAGGCGACGTGCCTCATAAGAATTACCATTTGCCTTACTATACATGAAATGCATATCTGCCGTTTCCGGGTTAGTATACATATTCCAACAATAACAATATTGACATTTACAAAACTCAAACAAATGTTGTTTTATCCACTTCCATTGCAGACGTGATAAATACAATTCTGCACTCCTACTCTGCGTAAATAATTTGGCTGTATCTTGAAAACGCTTGTTTTTCGAAGCCATGTTTATTGCGACTTTTTTGTTTGTATTGATGAGATCTTCTTGAGGGTGCCGTCTCCTAACTGAAGGTTGGCAATCATCACAGCTATTCGTACTTTATTCACGGCCGCTCTAAATAGTTCGATGGTGCTGCAACCATACCATTCTCTGAGGTTGCGTAACCAGAATGTCTTCCTCGTCCAACGTTCCTGTTTCCCTGTACTTTTCCTTGGACTATGAGTTGTAGCAATGTATATTTTGGTCCTCCTATAATGTGTCCGAAATACTGTAGTTTTCTTCTTTTCACTGTTTTCACTACTTCTCATTCCTTATTCGTCCTTCTAAACACATCTCCATTTATCACTCTTTCTGTCCAGGATATTCTTAGTCATCTTGATGAGATCTATAAATGGGTAAAATATCCGAACGTATCTTTTCAACACCCTGTATATACCATAGGCTATAAGTATTTATTAGCCTATGTATATACTCATAACATAATAAGTATTTCTCCTAATTATGCTTTTAAGTTTCATGTTAAACGCATTTTAATGATCCCATTAGAAAATGCGCGAATAACTGATTATTGATTTTAGGAAAAAACTTACCTTAATTGGTTTCTATGGAGTTCTAAGTACCTAATTAGGAGGTAAGCTGTTGACATAGTCATTAAAATCAAATACTTAAAAGTAATTTTTGGAAACTATGCCAAAAGTGTAGCTAAACTTCAAGATATAATTATTTTCTTAGGTGATGCAGAGCTTTTTCACACCACTGTAAATTGTGATGATATTTTAGGGCGAAGCAACATTTATAACATCTCTACTTAACTTTTGTACGCGTGAAAAATATGATTTATGCTAATGGCTTTGGTATTGAAGTTGTGGACTATTTCAAGGTGAAACAACATTTATGATATTATCTCCACTTACTTTTGCAGGCGTGAAAGATAAACCCATTTTAAATAAGTATTACATAAAAATTGTGGATATACTTCAGTGTTAAGACAACACATGTGATACCTGCACATACTTTTCCAAATTCAATGCTTGAAAGAAAAACGTTATATACAGGGAATTTTTCTTTTTAGTATACATTGCCTATGTATACTTTTAAAAAGAACGTGTCAATTACGCCTATTGTGTAGGCAACCAACTATACCCACAACTACAAACAGAAGCAAACGTCACTGTAGTTGTGAATTATGAGTATGAAGGTTATGTTGATGCAGTGTTTATATTAAATAAGTAAATCAAAATGAGTTAAACAACAACGACGATTATTATTGTAAAACGTTAAATATCATAACAGAAAACGGAAATGAAAATAAAGACAACAGTTACAACTATTCGAAATGGCCACCTTCTACTTCTAAACAATAACCTAAACGGTGTTGAAAAGCACACAGCATTCGCGAGAAAGTCGGGATTCAAGCTATTGCATTCGGTACGTATGCGATCTTTTAATTCATCAATACTTTGTATTGGAATATTTGTATAAATTTTTGATTTCAGATATCCCCAAGCAAAGAAGTCATTGGGCGATAAATCTGCAGAACGCGGGGGCCACTGTATAGGACCGAATCTTCCTATCTAACGAATTGGAAACCTGTCGTTTAGAAAGTTTCTTATAGCATTCGTGGAATGCGGAGGGGCTCCATCCATCTGAAACCACGGGTCATCGATGTTTAAGTTATCTATTGCCGGAATGGTGTCGTTCCTTAATAGCTCTAAAAATTTGGCTGTGTTGAGATTACCATCAATAAAATATGGACCGATAAGCTTACTTTCAACTATTCCTAGCCATACGTTAACTTTCGCAGTGTATTGACTGTGAGTTAAGTTTTGTAAATGGCAGTTAGTGCGGGACCAATATCTAAGAAATAAGTTTATCAGGATACTGGATAGTGGATAGATGAGGAATTATAATACATATCGAAAATTGTGTGAATTGACTTCTCCATTTACTGTGAAAGTTGCTTCATCACTAAAAACGACCCTATTCAAAATGTATTCATGTTCATTCAGCAAATTAAAAAATGTTTCACAAAATATTGTTCTTTTTTCTCTGTCTCCATCGAACAGTTATTGGTGATTCGAAATTTTGTACGATTTATATTTAAATTCTTTTAGTGTTATAAATACCGAGGTTTTAGAAACATTAAAATGTGAACCAATTTCTCGTAGTGATACAATAGGGTTTTCTTCAACGTAGCATAAAATATTTAATTTCGTTTCTTCGGTTAAAACGTGATTACTTTTAGTTCTTATTTTATGGGAATTTATTACGCATCCCTCTGATTTAAATTTTCTAACAATTGTTTGTATGGTTCGAATACAAGGAATAGGTATTTCTAGATATTTTAGTGAAAATAAGCCTCTCACCGTTCTTAAGCCGTTTCCATTTTGTTACCACATTAGAATTTCCACTTTTTCGTCTTTACTGTAAATGGTTGTATAAAAAACCCCAAGAAGACGCTAAATAAAGACTAATTTTATTTTTTAACCTTAAATTAATTTAATTGTTTTGGTCACAGCATAGTTTAGTTGTCTGTACAGTTGGTTGCCTACATAATAGGCGTAATTGATGCGTTTTTTTTTTATACATAGGCAATGTATACTAAAAAGAAAAATTCCCTGAATGATATAGAAGTTGTGAATATATGCGAGGCAACATTTGTGATATATGCACTTACTTTGCATGCGTAGAAGACAAACTTTTTTGAACAATTATGATATAGAAAATAATTATGTAACTCACCCTACTTAAAGAAGAACATTTTTAAGAAAAACGCAATAAACTGTCTAAAACTACATGGCCATGCCTAATGAACGTTTTAAAAACTTCTGTAACTTTTTCAAATACGAAAATAAACAGCGATATTAGTGTTGCCTCAAACTGCACAAAAACAATTTTATATAGAGAATCGAACTTTATCAGCTGAGCAATATTTTATTAAAGCTAGCCGCTTTTAATAAGTAATCAATCAATTAGTAATGGTTGAAAAGCGGCAAATCAATAAAAAATATTAGGAAACCTCTAGCTGTATAAAAATAAGGTTTAATAGCCGCACATCACACACAAAAACCTTGCAATCGATTTTTGATATCAGAATTATTCTATTCCGCAGGTTCGTATCTTAGCAAGAATCAAATTAGGCACACAGATACAAATTGTCGTTAATTTTAATTTCCGCTTTTTAACTACCAATGAATTTAAATTAAGTAAGTGTAAAGCGCTAATTGATTTTTTATGGGCCGAGTATCCAAACCTATCGAGTATCAGGATCCTCTTTCGCGGACTTTGCAGCTGCAAATTTTAAATTACAAATTATAATTCTCTTATTGCTTCTCGATAAAAAGTATACTAAAGACCAAGACAACTTTTATAGGTTTGTTGTGGAAACCAGTCAACTCGAGCTACAGGATATTTCGTATCTTTGTAATGGGTATATCGAACGAACTTTGTATTATTTAAATTTCTATTGGTTCACTTTTACCACCGCGGGTTCCAAATCTAAACCTATGGAAACAAAAAGTTTAATTGATCTGGAATACATGTAAAGAAATTAATAATTTTACTATATATCCATTATATTGACAAATTATGTGGGCGTCAAATACAATATATCCCACCACTAAATGTATTTAATAAACAAATGCGAATGTTACGGCAGTAATAATTGATCATGGTCTTAAAGCATTGTGCAGGCCATATCTAAAATTGTGAAAAATGCGCATGATATGTTTCTGAGTTATTGTTAAGATCTAAATTTTTCTGATTACTTTCTACTTGTTATTGCAGACAATGCGGTCTTACCATGTACAGAATGCCATATTTTACTGGTTACTTTGTATTAAATTTCTACCGTCGCAGATTTTTAATATTTGCAATTCTTAAACGATGAAGTGTTTATTTCTTCAGCATTGGTCTGCAAAGTATTGATCTCACAAAAATAATTGGAATTTGCGATATTAACGAAAATGTCAGTTTTGGACAGTTTAAAAAAAATCTGTCCATAAGTATATATGCGCGATCAATTACTCTTGAAAAGAAGATGGAAGTGATGTGAAGAATAGTAGATGTGCAGACACGTATTGTACAACAGCATGGAACCTAACCCAATGACTCTTATTATAAACTGATTCGGTTTACGCCGATTCGGTATACGCTGGCTCATTCAGGAACGAAACCGTGGCGTAAACCAAAGGTTACCTGTACTTATATCAATGGTGCACACATACACTTCCAGAATGTTTAAAGTATTATACATGTCTTGCCTCTACAGATTTCGATTATATTTTGTGGAGTGATAGAAGTCTCAAAGTTGTTCAAAATAGTTGTTTATTAGTACACCTCATTTTCTGGATTGACTTTGACTAAATTTTGTGCCATTGGCGAGATATAAGTCTTAAAAATGTTTTTTATTCATTGCGAATCTTACTGCGGATTTTTAAATATGGTTTATTGAAATTTAAAATGCTTTTTGGAAAATCCCGAACCATAAATCAGACATATTTTTTTACTACAAAAAATATATAAAAACCGCATGTGATATTCATATGACAATGAATAGAAATAGTATTTGAAAAAATATTGCAAATAATAAATTATTATTTATTTCAACATCCTTATGGACCACCATTTAGGTTCAGTTTTAGAAACATGTAGAATCACGATTTGGCACCAAATTTTGTGTAGTTAGAAACGTACTCGAAGCTATATTTTGAAGTGTTTTGGTATTAAATAATTGAACTTTTTTATTTCCATATTTACATTTAACTTTTTTGTACCAAGATATTTATTGTATTAAATTTAGAATGTTACTTATACAACCCTCGAATTAATACAGAATTGTTAATTTCGACCGAATACCGAAATTGGTATTACATACACACAGAGGATTTCTTAATTCAAATCCAATGATTTTTGCCGAACTTTCTTGCTTCAAAATTAAAACCGCTACCTTTTCTGAGATTTTCGACTTTTAAAAGTTCAAACACGATACTAACTTTGTCTTCATTTCTTCTATGGTGGTTCTACAGTTCATAGACGGCAACAGAATTAAACAGAATAGGACAACAAAAATACTGTCTCTCCCTTTCTGTTACATTACTTTTAAATACGCTCAAATATTTCGCCTATCAGCGAGTTACCGAAACAGAAGACGAAGTTCCCTAAGTAAATGAAAGATGCAGATATGCTCTTTTACCTGTTTACAACTGGTCTATGTTTCCAGCGAGGTATTCTGCCTAGTAAATCTTCGCCGGAGTAGAAGAGGTGGTTCAGCAGCCATGTTGTGGTATTTTAAAAAACGTGCAACATTGGCGTAGGAGAGAAGATTGCTATGTCTCGTATTGTCGCCGGCTAACAAGCGTGCATGATAAACGAATGCAGTTACGGAGGCCTTCCGAGAAAATGCATTACTATTCTCCATAAAAACATTTCTTTTGCTTTGAACATACCGAAGCTAGGGAATGAGCCAGGTTGCATTAATATTTCAAAGCAGGTAGTAGACTGCTTACTATTATGTTTCCTTCTAAGAAATGAAATCCCCTTACTCCAGCCTCCTCATGCGTACTCGTTAGCCAACGGCAGTAAGAGACCAAGCAATCAAAAAAGGGATAGGTACCGTATTTTAGAAACTTTAATGTCGTAAATATTGTTCCAATAATCTTTCACTCATGGATAATTTCAATTTATTCATTTAGTAATAATTTACAACTATAATTTTAAATATTATATTATTCAAAAGCCTAAAAGCAAGCAAATATTTTTAAACGTTCATAATAGTTATGTAAAACGTAGAGTTTTTTTCCATGCATTCATACTACCGTCCCCCTAAACTTCACTAAATGAAATTCGGTCGCCTCAGCTGGAGTTTGAACATGCGGCCAACTGGCCGCATTTCACTGTGACCTCGGCTGACAGCGCGTATTCGCACTGGGCCACCGAGGTCCCTAGAGACTACAAGACCATATCAATATTATTATTTCCTAAATCCATGGATGTAGATTGTCATTTTCGGACAATTCAAAAGTTTTGAAATATCGAAATCGCTTTTTCTAGATGTGGGTAATAGAAAATTGAAAATCACTAGTATTGCTTTTCAACTGTACTGTAGACCTGCAAACTAACCGTAATTCTGCTGCAGTTATTGTTTACAATTATCGAGTTATTCTCTGGAATAAGAGTGTTTAAACGCTATTTCAATAAAATAAGTATGTACTCGAAAATGGGATCAACACACTGATTTAAAAACTTGAATGTATTTATTGATCTAGGCAGCTGGTACATTAAAACAGGATCAAAATACTCAAAGAAATACGTCGATTTCTAATGTTTACAAATATGTATTATTAAAATTATAATTTAAAATGGACTCGCGGCAAGTAAAAGTTAAAGTAAAAAAGTTATTCAGACATTTCAAGACAACTTTAAAAAGCATATTGTATAAATAAGTTGCTTAAAAAAGACTAAGTTTATCAGTGAATTTACAGTTTCATGTAGAACTATAGTTCTTACGATGAGCATTTTTCAGTTTCGGATTAGCGCTTTATTTGCACAGCACAAACTGAACGCATTTCTGTCTTTGTTAGTTGCTTGCAGATTCATATTTCCGACAAAGACGTATGTCGTAGTGACATCTGCGAAAGAAACAACACCAATACTGTACGTGTGACGTTTCTGTCGGCTGACACGTTTAGTAGAAAGAAACAGAGATACTTGAAGAATGTCCCGCTGATGCAGCCAAACGTCACTACTTAAATCTGTTTCCAGCAGTATTTAAAATGTTTTGGAGGTTTATATGGCAATATTTTATTTTCTAAAAGTTACCTAAGAGTTTTTATTTACAATGTTGTTTATTGCTGAAATTTAGTTTATATACTTTGGAAACCTTTTTTTTTGTTGGGAAATAGTTCTGTAGATATCCCGGTTTGTTTTGATTTGTGGAAATTGGCATTAAGAGCCATTAAAAGGTAATTACAGTTACTGGAATGTATTCTTGAAAACATATTTCTTGTTGTTGTTCTTGTTTTAAGGTTTAGTTTTTAGTTTTATTAAATATCTTCGCCCTCGTCGGAGGCAATATTACTGTTTGATCATTCGCATAAAGCAGTTGGTGTTTAGCTATTCTAAAAAGAAAACGCTGTTAGAAATGTCAGAAATTTTTTTGAATGCGCAGTATCAACCGTTTGTGTTAAATCTATTCGATTATTTTACGGGCGAAAAAGACAATTTTGGCCCATTACGCGACGTTGTAGCGGTTCGGGAACGAGTTGCAGATGTATTAAAAATAAGTTTACCCACCATACGGAAAATGCTATTTACTTATCTTCAACCTCTTAATACCAATTTCCACAAACAAAAACAAACCGGGATATCTACAGAACTATTTCCCGGCAAAAACAAAGGTTTCCAGAGTGTATAAAATAAATTTCAGCAATAAAAATGTAAATAAAAACTCTTAGGTAACTTGAGAAAATAAAATATTGCCATATAAACCTCCAAAACATTTTAAATGCTGCTGGAAACAGATTTAAGTAGTGACGTTTGGCTGCATCAGAGCGACATTCTTGAAGTATCTGTTTCTTTTTACTGAACGTGTCAGCCGACAGAATACGTCACACGTACAGTGTTGGTGTCGTTTCGTTCGTAGATGTCACTACGACCTACGTCTTTGTCGGAAATATGAATCTGCAAGCAACTAACAAAGACAGAAATGCGTTCAGTTTGTGCTGTGCAAATAAAGCGCTAATCCGAAACTGAAAAATGCTCATCGTAAGAACTATATCAAAAAACATACAGGGTGTTTTTTTATTTAAAATAACAGTAGTAAGTACTTATAACAAGACTTTTGGGACTGCAAATATTTGCTCGTTATATTCAGGAAACATAAACTTAAGCTTTTGCTCGTAGTTTACAGAACGCGCGATCGCTATAAACAGATACAATGCAGTAAACAATACAAACCCAAACATTTACTTCTTGAAAGGTCGTTATAACCGGGATTTTGCTGCCCATGCGATCGTCTTAAGTGAGTTCTAGGATGATTATGATTATATTTATTTATATTAAAGTTAAAATCTCTTCCAAGATATAATACTCTTGAAGCAGCATTCCTTATGATTGGGAAAAGAGCAGCTATGAATCATATACTGATACTCTTCAAAGTGACGCATTAAGGTGCAGTTAATTTATAAATAGAATTACGTACGATAGCCAGTAATTAAACGTTCACCATAAACTTATTTGATCATAACATAACGGGTTGTAAACTAATTCTCGTAATAAAAATCAAGTAACTGTAACCTGTAAAAATGGAAACACGGTACCGTAAATTATACACAATCACTAATTACATTTTCTTTCCCTATTTTTGTCGGAAGATTAGACATAACACAAAGACAATCCAAAATGACATCACATAGAAATGACTCCACGTACGTCTGTACAGAAATGAGTAAAGTTGGCTAATCAACTCGAAGATAACGAGTTACAGCTACATCTAAGAAAGCGGTGGAATTACCATTTTATGAACTTTACTAATGTTAGTGCATTGCCCAAAATCATAAAATATTATTAGCCCAATCAAGTTTAACTTATTATTATGCCTTTGTCACAAAGCTTACAAGACCATTGTCGTTAAATTTTGAATTCTAGACGTAGCATACTTGTTTGTATTGCATTTGCTTTTATTAGATAAAGAAATTTAACAGCATGTAATGGTTAACTATCTCGAAGCTCTTTTAAATATAAAGTTTATGCCAATATACCACTGAATATTCAACAAACACCAATTTGTAGACCGTCTTAAGCTTGATTCACATATACCCGGCAGCCACAGATAGGCACTAGATCGACAAAATATTAAATTATTATTATTATTCTTATTATTATCATGATCCTCGTTTATACCGCTTGCGCAGTATCGAGATGGTGTAGGACAAGGCTAAGCTAGTTTGTGCTATGCACCACAGGGCCCGACTCTGCGGGTTCCCGTGTTGGTACGAAACCGTGCTTGGCTTGCCTGCTGTGTATGAATGATTTTGTTTATGGTCTTGTTACTCCTCTAATGCGGCCGTAATTCGAGGAGTGCCATTAATTTGATCCCCAATGGCAAATGAAGACCGGGACCCAGTATCGACCACCCAGGGAATAAAAAAAATTTCCGACCCTGGGGAGATTCGAACCGGGAAGCGTTTAGACTATTACATCCAAAGCTTGGCTCTCTACCACTAAGCCATCCCCGCCCCAAAATATTAAATAATGCATTTAAATGTCGAAATTTAGACTTGGCCTGCCGACACCGTAGTTGCAGTTGCAGATATGCTTCGGAGGAATATTTTGCCGGTGTCGGAGATGTCTTTCCATGCTGTATTGCGTATGTCCGTGTAGTCTGAATGACGAACGAAAATGCACAGACCAGCAAAATAATTGAATGTGGTGAATTTGATTCTCTAAATCAACTATTCTGCTACTGTATATTACTTTTAATTTTTCACAATAGTCCATTAAACTAAAAATTCGAAAATACTTTTAAAAGTTCTCTTTTCTTCATGTGATTTACATAGTGTAAATATATTCCCCTTCTTTTCTTTAATGCACCCAGATTCACTTTCTTCCTTCCTGTTCCTCCTCTCCCAAAAGAATAGCTATTATAGTCAAATCTTCCGTAGATAGGTGTTTAAACATTTTCGTGCCAATTGAAAGAAGGTTGGTAGAGTACATACTAACGTTCTCCTGCTTTGCGTCCGCTTTCCGTTTGCCGGTGATCGTGGTTTAATTGTGGGTTACCAACCGAAAAACGGACACCCAGGTTAAAATTATTAAGAAGAGAAAAAGCAATACTAAGAAGATTACGGATAGGACAACAAAAATGAACAGATTTTCAAAAGAGGGCCTCCGCCAATCTGCGCGACATGCAATACTCAACTGACAGCTATACATATTTTATGTGAATGTAAAACTATACCCTACAAAAAAGAAAAATATTACAGAGTGATTAGAGGAAACGTATTAGACAACAGTGGAGACTCCATATTCCACTATTAAACTTTATCAAACAAATAGGACTATGGAATTTTATATGAAATAACTACCTACAATTATAAAGTGTCAAAGATCTATGTAGTTAGGGCACTATTTCAAATTAAGTATTAAATAAAAAAGTAGATTACCAGCCAGTACTTGTCTGTGGCTGTAGGGTATTATATGTGAATCAAGCTTTAAGTAACAACGCTTACTAAACTTTCCCATACTGTAGAGTGTAGAACATTTAAAAACATATAGTTTATAATAACATACCAATAAATATAGAACAAAGATCCATTTTGCAAACCATCTTAAGCAAAATTATTTATATAACTAGTTCGTAGGCACAAAAAATTGTTAACAACCTTTACTAAACTTCCCCATATTGTACAACACTTAAAACTATAGTTTATGATAACCTACCAATAAATATAGAATAAATGTCCATTTTGCAGACCGTCTTAAGTAAAAATTATTTGTATAACCAATTTGTAGACACAAAAAATTGTTAACAACCTTTACGAAACGCCCCCATGCTCTAAAACAATTAAAAATACGGTTTATGTACTACAGAACATTTAAAAATATATAGTTTATGATAACATACCAATACATATAGAACAAATGTCTATTTTTGCAGACCGTCTTAAGTAAAAATGTTAAAAAATTGTTAACAACCCCTACTAAACTCTCCCATGCTCTAAAACAATTAAAAATACGGTTTACTTTAACTCAATGAATATTCAACAAATATCCATCTTAAGTAACAATTATTTGCATAACCCCTTTGTAGGCACAAAACCTTGTTAACAATCCTTACTAAACTTTGCCATACTGTAGAACATTTAAAAATATCAATTACAAGGAAGAGGTAATGGCTTACTGTCATAAGTTTAGCAAAATATACACACAGGCATAGGAGAGAAGACCGCTACGTCTCGTAAGAGATATTCTAAAAGAAGAATAAAAAACTTACGAGGATGGTTCGATAACTACGTGGCCTAACAGAGAAAACGCAAGTTTTTTTCGACAAAAAAACATTTTATTTTTCAATATAGTCTCCTGCTCACTCAACATGCTTATTCCAACGATATTCCAAATTAGCAATGCCTCGATTGTAGGTCAATGAATCCAAGTCCTCGAAATAGCTATTTACAGCAGCGATTACCTCGGAATTAGACGAAAATCTCTTACCGCCGAGCCATTTTTTCAGGTTTGGAAACAGATGATAATCGCTGGGAGCCAAATCTGGGAAATAGGGCGAATGGGGCACTAATTCAAATCCCAATTCATGAATTTTGGCCATTGCAATCGCAGACTTGTGGGCAGGTGCGTTATCTTGATCGAAAGCACTTTCTTCTTTACCAAATGAGGCAGTTTCTCTTTGATTTTGTCGCTAAGTTGTTGCAACAAATTGGCATAATACTCGCAATTTATTGTTTTCCCCTTTTCTAAGTAGTTGACCAAGATAATTCCATGAGAATCCCAAAATGCGGTTGCCATAACCTTTCCTGCTGACAAAACCGTTTTTGCCTTCTTTGGTGGCGGAGAACCTTTGTGTGTCCATTGTTTGGGCTGTTCTTTAGTTTCGGGAGTATAATGGTGGACCCAGGTTTCATCGACGGTTATGAAACGGCACAAAAAATCCTTCGGATTGTGGCGAAAACGTGCTAAAAGGTCGCGAGAAACACTCAAACGATTCAGTTTTTGCTCCGGTGTGGGCAACCGCGGCACCCAACGCGCCGAGTATTTTTTCATTTCCAATTCTTCAGTTAAAATTCTGTGCACACTGTCATTTGAGATACCCACTAAGTATGTCTGCTATCTCGCGCACTTTTACTTGACGTTCATCCAATACGATACGGTGGACTTTTTCAATCATATCCTGGGCAGTAGCAGTTTTTGGACGTCCACTATGGGGTTCATCATTTGTGCTCACACGACCACGCTTAAATTCGACAACCCAGTTTTTAGCCATTGAATACGATGGAACGGATTCCAATAGTGATGAATCCAACTCTGCTTTGATTTCGGTTGGTGTTAAGCCTTTCAAATGAAAGTACTTTATCACTGCTCTCAACTCAGTTTTTCCATTGTTTACAAAATCACACGAGACATTTACTTTAGCGTAGTGTCAAAAACAGACTAATTGACAGATCGCTCTGTACTGTCATATTTAATCTAATAAAGGATAGTTCTACAGAATAGTAAAGAAAATTCCTCCGAATTCACGCCATCTCTGCGTTAGGCCACGTCGTTATCGAACAATCCTCGTATTAGGGATTTTCAGTTGCGGGTGCTTGCAGATATCTTAAAAATCAATATATATATATATATATATATATATATACGCGAATTTGTACGGCTTTATTGCCGCATTTCGCTTCTTATTCGCCAATATTTCCTATCTTGCCAGTCGTTTTCATCCAAGTCTCTTTCTCTCATAATTCCTTCTATTTGTTCTTTCCATTTGACTCTTGGTCTTCCTCTTTTTCGTCTTGTTGCTGGGGTCCATTCATATATCCGTTGGATCAAAACATTTTCAAAAAAGGCATACATGTCCATAACTTTTCTCTAGTTTAAGCGAATTCGTATCTCTTAAGGTAGCCGAAATCCCCATGTACATCATCTTATCTCGGACATCCTGTATAATCCATGTTAGCATACCAATGACTATTCAAATAATACAGTCTTACAGCCCATTTTAAGTAAAAATTATATGCATAACCACTTTGATGACTAACTCAATTAAAAATTATTTTTATATAACCAAAGACCACCCTACGAACTCAGCATAATCCAAAGAATGTACCATAAAACGAATAACTTTGATATAATGTTATAAACTCGTTCGAAAATTGAAAAACGATGTACCTACCATTAATGAGCATTCCCAACAACAAACATTCCGTGCATTTTATAACTAATCTTTTGAAATCGTTAAAAACGTGTATTAAAAACCAACATAACTGACATTAATTAATGCTCATTAATGATATACTGTTATTTTACGATCGATTTTATTATAGCTTGCTGCTTACAGAAATAGGGCTTTATCAAGACTCGCCCTACGTTTAAATAGTAAGTTCTTTGATTCCAAATGCAGGTTCTTTTGAAAAAAATGTATGCCATTTTCATCTTCATAAAAAAATCCAATAGATGAATTCCTATACCAATTTATTATCTACATTTTGAAAATGATTCACACTTTATAATACATCATATCCTTTATTAGGCAATTCTTCATAAAAATTGCTCTAAAATAAATTTTTATTGAAATGTATGTGGTTTCCTAATAAATCATATTCCAGTTGTAATTATGACATAGTCATTGGGTTGTAGGTTGTCCGATAACGAAAAGTTTAATTCACTGATTACAGATTATCACATAAAGTGTATGAATTTATTCAGTATATTTAATATCCTGTAAAACGTTTCGTTTCATACACCACTGAACGTGATTATACATACATTTGCTATTTAATAAAACTTTCTAGCAGCCGTTTTCAAAAGTTTTACAGTGGGAAATTATTTAAAACATCTATGAAAAATCCTCTAGAACGAGTTTTCCGAAAAATAGAATTTTATTTTATCATTTTATAACATTATTTATAAAATATGTAACATTTAATATTATTAACAATGTCTCATCAAACAGGGGTTTCTTTCGAATATTTAAAGCTTATTGTGTATTTTCTTCTCCTCTACGAATATTATTCTAAATACTTTATTCAACTTGGTTCTACTGTCACAATTTTAAATATTTGAAAATTGACAGTTAACGTAGAAATCTGAGCAGTCCTGTACCATACGACACATGTCAGGAGACGCAATAATCTGTTTGCAAACATTTTAAAAATAATATTACAATTATTCAGACTATCTTGTAAAATTTCTAAACCAAAAATTAGTTTTCCGCTAATTTCGGATACATTTGGGCAAAGATCTTCCCTATCGAGGATTTTATATCACTCCCAAAAATAATTTAAATTATTTCATAAAATTCCCATAAGAAACACTAATCAAAGATTTCCCGTGAATATGCAACGACCATTGTGGCAAATAATCCTTTTCTACCACAAACATCCTTTGATTTTGTATAAAAATGTGGTGAGGGTTTTCACATGAATATCAAGTATTTCAATACAATTTTTGCCTTCCAATATGGTTTGTATTATACAGTGCAATCCAGTTATAACGAATACCTCGTTATACCCGGTCTTCGCTGTAAATAATTTTGTTTGAAGACGTAAATAACATGGTATGTCCAACAAAAGTAAGACGAGACCGGGTGCAAGAAGATCTTGGATATAATGAGCGTATACAAAATACAATCGATCCGCTTAATCAGGACACGTTGGACCCACAACATTTTGGCCCAATTAAGCGGTTGGTCCAAATATTGGTCCCAATAATAGATACTATGCAGTATAGGTATTTAAAGACACATATATGAGCGTGTGTACAATAAGCTTAAGACCAGGCCGGGTGCAACAAGATCTTGGATATAATAAGCGTATACGAAATACAGTCGATCCGCTTACTCGGGACATGTTAGGCCTACAACATTTTGGTCGCATTAAGCGGCTGGTCCAAATATTGGTCCCAATAATAGATAGTATACAGTATAGGTACAGTATGTTAATTAAAAAAACTCTAGCAGGCTTTGAAATTTTTATCATGGTATGGCTTAGCCCATATGCTACAATTGACAGTCATAATGTCACTTATAAATGACAACAACAACAACAATCACATTTCGAGGTTATGTGGGATATGTGATACACTTTGACGTATACATAGGAATACATTTTAACGGTAAGCGATTCGGAATCGACCAGTTTCGGAAATGAAACGTGAGGATCTAATTATTATTTAATTATAAAGCTCAAATTGTTCAGAAAATCAACTAACATGTGTATACCAGTATCTATAAACAGGCGGAAATTTGTTTTATTACCAATTAAATCGTGTTTTACGTACTGATTTAAAAATTAGTAAATTTCGTTATTTCGCTTCCTATAAAGAGCATGCTGTAAGAAGACACTATACGTAAATTTACCATGGCCAGCTGCGAGTTTTTTTATTTTTAATAAACATACTGTATTTAAAGACATGTATAACATGATATGTCCAACAAACTTAAGACCAGGGCGGGTGCAACAAGATCTAGGATATAATGAGCATATACGAAATAAAGTCGATCCGCTTAATCGGGATACGTTGGGCCTACAAGATTTTGGCCCAAGTAAGCCGCTGGTCCAAATATGCCTTACAAGTTTCACACAGAATTAAAGAGTGAATATTTTTCCTAGACTTTTATAAATACTTGAACAACAATATAAATTACAGGAAAATAATATCTAATGGATACATATGTATAATAAAAAATATAAATTCTGGAACAAACAATTATAATAAATATCAAAACACAGCAATTAACTCAGCGAGCCAACGATGACTCGTAGTAAGTGGCTGGCTTTCAATTTCATCCAGCAAAGCAATTTTACTTGAAAGTGTCAAGTCATTTCTTGGCATCTTGCTAAGGGTTACAATTTTTTAATAAAATTGTGAAAGGACGGGTCTCCACTACGTCGCAAACACGCAGCGGTGTAGTTGTTACCGAATGTACGTTAACTCCGCCACCCCTAACATTATCTACGTGTGAATCCCCGGCGATCAATGTGAGATTTAAAAAACACATTTCAAATGCTGTTATCCACTGAAATTCGTAAAGAACACACTTTAAACTGTCTACCAATTTCTTTCTTATAATAATGAAATTTTGCAGTAGTACCTATTACATGTTCTGATCTGAAATGTACTGTCCCGATTAAACAGAATGGTGTCCCAAATAAACGATGTAAATTGCTGTTATTTACTTTATTTGGTTTCTGTTCTTTAAGATTTAACCCAAAACAGAGGCTACCCTGATTAACCGGTGGTCGAGTTATCCGGAATCGATGTTTGGACTGTTTGCCGTATTGTATTTACCACATACAGCAACCAGTCGTCTTGAAAGCAAGGAGCAAAAACTGAATTATTAGCATTTTAGCTAATGCTATTTACGAAATATTTACCTTTAAGCAAACTTTATCTAAAAATCCCGATACAAGATATAATAACAAAAACTACTAACAATTTCGACTTATTTAAAAAGGGACCTGCAGATGCGTTCAACATTTAGATTTTTTTATAGTAGAGTAGTTTAGACTAGTGTAAAAATGTATTTGATATAGTTAAAGAAACTTAATGTAGGCAATTGATATGGTTCAACCAAAGAATGGATGAGGGTAGAATACCCAAAATGGTGGTATGAAATGGAATCATCACAAGCGAGGAAGACCAAGAAAGAGCTAGTACCACAGAATACAAACAGCAATAGAAAACGAATATATACAGCAAGGACAGTAGATGAACCGAATTCAATGGAGAAATCTTCTGGAAACCGAAAGGGACCGACAAGGCCTATAACACCGGAAAGAGAGAAAGAAATGTACATATGCTGATAATAATCATAGTTTGATTTTTATTAATATCAAGTTTTCCGAATACAACGGACAAATATGTGCGGTCCAACAGGTCTCGTTATAACCGAGTTGGACCATTTCACAGACTATCTAAATTTGTTTGTCTTCTGAAATTGCGGGTCGTCCAGGATTTTTCCTGTTTTGCACACTTCCAATGTTGATACATTTTTGCACAAGTTCTCTTAAATACGTCCTCGAAATAGGACGGTCGGGAAAACGTTCATTAAATATTCTTTCGGTTTCGTGAAAATTTCGATTGGCTCCAGCAAAAATTAAAAATGCTTTAGTTTTTTCCTGCAAAGTTCGAACATTCGCCATAATTATTGTTAGTATCACTGGTTTTAACACTCAATATTCAAACGTGAGCAAACACAATAACTGAATTAAGGTGACAGAACAGAAAGACTAGTTATTTCAATTGTTTTACTTCTATTGTTTCGCCTCCTACATTTTTTTAGCGTTTTGCTTAATATTAGAAACAGATAATTTGGAATTTGAATTTATAAAAATTTCGCAAAATATAGAATTATACTCTACTCAAAGAGACCTTTCAAATGAGATGTCACTCGACCCCCATTGCCATTAAAAAAAAATAGTTCAAGATGGCGTCTTGCTGCCATTTTAAAAGTTATAAAATTTAAATATGGACTAAAAAGTAGTATTTAGCCTCCCATTCAAGCACAAAAAATTTTGTGAAGAAATATCAAGTCGTTCAAAAGTTAGTAGGGGGAGGCATAGATATGGGCACGGGCATCGCTAGCAGTCAGGTATAGTTCTTACGATGAGCATTTTTCAGTTTCGGATTTGCGCTTTATTTGCACAGCACAAACTAAACGCATTTCTGTCTTTGTTAGTTACTTACTGAGACAAGGACGTAGGTCGTAGTGACATCTGCGAACGAAACAACACTGTACGTGCGACGTATTCTGTCGGCTGACACGTTCAGTAGAAAGAAACAGAGATACTTGAAGAATGTCGCCCTGATGCAGCCAAACGTCACTACGTAAATCTGTTTGCAGCAGTATTTAAAATGTTTTGGAGGTTATATGGCAATATTTTATTTTCTAAAGGTACCTAAGAGTTTTTATTTACAATGTTGTTTATTGCTGAAATTTATTTTATACACCTTGGGAACCTTTATTTTTGCTGGGAAATAGTTCTGTAGATATCCCGGTTTGTTTTGGTTTGTGGAAATTGGTATTAAGAGGTTGAAGATAAGTTAATAGCATTTTTGTTATACAGTTATTGTTCGGTTCCTAACAATAATATTTCATTTATGTTCATGTATTTGAGTTTGCCGACACACGTGGACCGAAGGGCTGTGGCCTCCCGTCGAAAAACAAGAAACTGTCTCACGTGAAAGTCTACTCTTCTGACCACATTACTGTCAGTGCTGGCAATAATTTAGTTATTGGGCCATGTGCGGCGTCTTTACGCACACATGGTATAGATTTGCGTGAGATTTGTTATCTGGCAATAGCGTGGGAAGGTTCTTGTTCTAAGGTTTAGTTTTTAGTTTTATAAAATATCTTAAATAATAAATTTCAGCAATCAACAACATTATAAATAAAAACTCTTAGGTAACTTTAGAAAATAAAATATTGCCATATAAACCCCCAAAACATTTTAAATACTGCTGGAAACAGATTTAAGTAGTGAAGTTTGCATGCATAGCGCGACATTCTTCAAGTGTCTCTGTTTCTTTCTACTAAACATCAGTCGACAGAACACGTCACACGTACAGTGTTGGTGTCGTTTCGTTCGCAGATGTCGCTACGTCATACGTCTTTGTCGGAAATATGAATCCGCGAGCAACTAACAAAGACAGAAATGCGTTCAGTTTGTGCTGTGCAAATAAAGAGCTAATCCGAAACTGAAAAAAGCTCATCGTTAGAACTATACCGCCTGAGAGCGGCACTTCATAACGCTGGTAAAAATTACAATCCATCACTAGTTAGTATAGTCGTCGGCTAACGAGAGTACATGATCGAGGAATGCAGTTAAGGACGTCCTTCCGAGAAAATTCGTCTACTTGATAAGGGAATCCTTGCACAAAAACATTTATTCTGCTTTGAGAATATGCTGGACTAAATTATCGTACAAAATAATGTAAAAGTGAAAACAATAGCACTTTCTTACAAAATAATTTTATAAATATATAAGAAGTCAGAATTCTAATTGAATATAAGCTTGTTTGAAAACTTTCTGTATTAATAATTATAACAATTGAAAAGGAAAAAATTAAGAGTTGTGCGATTGTTTCTTTTACTATTCAAAATTACAAAAACAAAAGTACATGAATATTTTTGTTCGTCAGGAAATGTTGATGACAACACCGAGAAGGAGCGGCACAGATCCTCGCGACGGCCCTGTATATAGCTGCTACCCAGATAATTTTCTAAATTCGATACTAACGTAAAGATGATTTAAAACGACACACAAATTGATCGATTACAAGAGAATCCTAGAAGTCGTGAATTAATTTCGCTGAATATACGACTAATTTTTAGTTACAGCAGGATTTCTTTATAATACCAAACAAAACATCACAATAAACAGGTAAATTGTATTGTAATTAACAGCAAACTCGCCAATACTGCAACTACAACTAGAACTCCTCGTAGTTAAATGGTATTTGGTTGTGTGCCGTACGTATACTAACATAATTTCAGGGTGTCGATTTCGAAAATGTATAAAACAATGCTCGAATTGTTCAAAACATCCTGTAACACGTTCTGCGAAAAATATTGGCCTTTTTCGGAAATATTGAAAGGAAATTGTTGTTTAATGGGGATGCAACGGTATTATATAAATAAGTCATGTTACCAAATTTCCAGAAAAGCGGGTCAAAAAAATTGAGATATTTATAACTAACAAACTAATAACTTAACTAGAAATTTAAAAAAACAATAAAAGTTACTCAATACTTCTGCAAAAATATTTCAAGAATATAGTTTTCCCACCAAACCACGATATTTGAAACGCCCTGTAGAAGATAATATGAGGAAAATAGCGTATAATCAAAAGTAATAAATGTTTTTAGTCATACAAGTCAACAGTTACGTGTTCCTGTACTGCAAGATAATCTGGGAAAGTAAATTTGCATTTTGGGCAGAATTTCCGCACTGATACGATATCGGTAAAATATTCAAATAAGTTCAAATTTCCGCAAGATAAAATATAAATACTGCACCCGTAGGCTAACTAACGAAAGCACGAAATCGTAAAATAAACCGGAGATTTTACATTTTATAACCAAGAAAAGCGAAAATCAACAATGATCAATTAACCATGGAACAATACACTCTATTAAATTTATTCTGAAAAATGTGGGTGCACGTGTACTGTTGTTCAATTAGGTGGAGAGACAAAACACGATCGCAACAATGGGGTAGGAGTTGTGTACCTGTCACAGAGACGGGATTTGAATAATTTATTAAAAACCGACGAAATTTGCATGGTTTACCGTCTTATGTATTAAAAATAAACATTTCCGTTAACAAATCGTCAAAGTTTCAATTCGATTAACCGGATGGAATATTAATAAAATGAACGTGGAGGTTCGCGTATAAATTAATAAATTGTCCACTTAAAACGAACCAGGGTTGTTACATGTATCGCGGAGAAACTATTTAAAATATATCCCTATGCAAGTGCGAAGTAGCGTTCATATGATTTCAAAAACTAATTTGTCAAAAATAAACAGAGGTCGAATCTTACCTTACATCTACTCAAAACAGGATTGGTGTTTAATCTGAGAGCACAGAGGTCATACATCCAGTCTCCGAGTTCGTACAAGACGAAGTCTGAATAATACACAAACATGAGCAAACCACAACAGCAGAGTTAATAACCACGAATGCATACAGAACGACGTCGCCCCCTTATCAATCCCACCGCATAATAAACCTCACACCTCCACTTTGTACTGCAGACAACAACAAATCCGATGATCGAACTACTCCATTTTGAAACCGTCTATAATACACGAATCTCGATTTCTTTGTATCTTATCATGTCTCTGTTTCACTTAGACTCGATCCTCGAATGATTTTAGGGGCTACTTCAGTCACGATTATCACTATTTTGAGGTTTTGAGACTGGGAGTGTCTATACAAAGAACAAAATATTGGATTCTGAATTTACATCGATGCAACGGTATTGCATTCGCTAAAAGCTACAATCGTGTAGTTTAGTTTGGAATTTTGTCGCACGATGGCAACGCTCTCTGGAGGAACCACTGCCTGTTTGCGTTCTCAACTCATTCCAAAACCAAATCCAACAGAAAGGAACGCGGATATCCAGTGGCGTAACTCGAAAGATCTCCAAAACCGATATTGGATAGAGATTTTCAGATTCCGACGATAAATTTAAAAAGAATTAATTATGTTGGCCTGTGTGTAAATATGGAATTTATCCGTTTTACCAGCAGTATTTTACAGCAATATTTATCGATTAAATTATTATAACTTTGCTGCATACATATTGTATTAAAAAATATTCAAATATAATCACCGTTAAAACGTAAAATAAGTTTTCAACCCTTAAAGCATTACTCTTATAAATGTATCATGTACACTGTAGGTACCTACTGTGAGGAGCCGCCCCGGGCCGTTTTTATTTTTGAACATTTCTGATCCTTATAGTAATTGAATTGAAATTATTTTAGTTAGTTATTGAATTTACGTTTCCGTTTATTTTTTATAGTAAAATTGCGCAATCTTAGGTCAGCTATTCGCGGTCTCGAGTTGAGGGTCAGAATGTTTATAACCACATATCTTAACTCAACAATTATTTTGTAATTTCTGTACGTAATTTTAGGAACTTGCACTATTTAGAATCTCTTGTAATTTATTGTATCGTTGAACGTTCTTGTGAGTTAAGCTTGCGGTCTATTTTGGTTACGTAGTTTCTTTTATAAATAGGGACGAACTGTTGAAAACAATAATTATTTTATACTCGTTCATCGAAGCACATCTATTTCAAAATCACTCCTCATTTTGAGGAGTCACAACTGTTGCTCTGCGAGGTATTCCCCTGCATATTAATCCTCTTCCTTTCCCCGTCTTCAGTAGAGCGCTCTGATTTGACCGGCGCCCCTGTAGGATTTTCCTCCAGGTTGCAATCCTTCCTGTTTCCTCCACGTCGGCTTGTGGTGTGCTAAGAGCAACAGGCAGGGAAGGGATTTTCTTTAATCCAACAAGCTAACTTACCAGATAAATTACCCTGACTACGTACAGGTGAATACCGGGGGTAAAGAATTAGAAGTCGACCTGCAGCCGCAGTTTTGGCGTTGAGGTGTATTTTACACAATAAATGTTTTAAACCTCTACAACGTTTTATTTATCAAGTTCAGCTACTTAGATTTCGAACCTATTAATACAGAGAAAGAATATGAAACACAACACAACGTATCATCGGAAGATTCGAGACGTTACATCACTTTCTTTTCTTTCTTTATCAATTCTTCTTTTACCGTACAGTGTCAAAGTTGCCATTCATACATTCGGGATTAATTGAAAGTGATTGGTCTTGCACCACGCTCCTCACGCTCCCCTCACTCTGTACATTTTCACTATTTGTGTTATGATTGTATGAATGATTTGTGTGTGGCCTTTTACTTCTCCTGGTCGGCCAGTGGTTAGGAGTTAGTTGTAACCCAACGTCGAATGGTTACCGAGCTCGATACCAACCTTAAGGCCTTCTTCACACGAGACCATTCCCAGGCGACGCGACGGATACTCGAGTATCTTGTAAATCACTTCCAATGTTTAGTACTGGAAAGGCACAAACGACGCTACTCCCAAGCGATGCGTATCCTACGCGTATTCTACCAGTCTCGCGCGACCTGCAAGGAAGGTCGCCAGTCGTCTACGTCGCCTGCGTCGCCCGTTTTGATTTGTATTTACCCAAGTGTTTTAATCAGTGTTATCAATTTTTTATCAAATTTAACCAGTGTTTACCCCTGTTTCAACCTCTTCATTTTCTTCTCTGTCTCCTATCACGCTTCATCAAATGAAGACACCTGACTGACTGAACGAACTTCTTTTCTATTGATAGGACCGATCTTTTTGCACACAATTAACTTCCATCATTGAAAAAACGTCACTTTCGTCTTTGAATTCAAACGCGCGATAGCGCGAAAACAGCGCTCCAAAGTCCAAATTCAAAGGTTGACTGCAAATTGGGAGCAATGTGCTTGGTGCCCTATTCGCCTGGTATATCGCGTATAGCGAAGATAACCGATAGGCAACCGAATCTTGCTCTACATAGGTACAAATCAGAGCGTTCCCCGGAAAATAGTTTTGAGAGTGTTAGCCCCTCCTGTGGTGCGGAAGGAAAATTTGATACCATCGTTAAAATAATGCACTGAATTACATGCGAATTTCTTTCTGTGTTTGTCTTGGTGGTTGGGTGGGCACGTGCCCTTGTGCCCTTTAGTACAAGCCGCCACTGTGACAACCATATCATCACTTGACGAATCTTCACTTGACGGCACAATGAAAACTCAGCCACAACAAGGATATAGGCAGATGCACGGCTAGAGGTAGACTGAATAGATTTCGTCGCTTCGCAATAGTTTCACCGTAGCTCCGTGTGTGGCGATGGGTTGCTTATGGGTATCCTACTAACAAGCAACTGAAACTGACGATACTCGAGTATCCGTCGCGTCGCCTGGGAATTGCCTCGTGTGAAGAAGGCCTAAGAATTACAAAAAAATTTCTGCCTATCCCAGGGTTCGAATCGAGGACTTCGCATTGTGAGCCTAGCCCTCTTAACACTGGGCTGCTCGGCATATAAATGTAAATATACAGGGTGCTAAAACAAGTGTCACAAACTTTGAGGAGTGAAAGTATCACCCAAAATATGACGAAAAGTGTTAATGAACGTGGGTCCGCAAATCACTGACGTATCGCAAATGGACGGTTTCGGAGTTACGAAACATTTTGGTGGTGGTGGTGGTGGTTTACACCACTTTTTTATTATGTATAAACAAATAAATAATTATATTGTAATTTATGAACAAACAGCAAAGGCAAAAAGTCAAATGAGATGTTCAAAGTGCCCTCCCTCCATTTCAAGACAGGCATGACATCTCCGCCGCATGGACATTCGAACTCTTTCGAAAACCCCCACACTGTCTCGGATTCGGTGGCATCCCTGATCTACTCGTTGCGGCAGCTCATCGAGGTCGTTTACAGTTATAGAGTACACTAACGCTTTCAAATATCCCCAAAGAAAGAAATCAAGGGAGTTTAAATCGGGCGATCTTGCAGGCCATGATACAGGTCCGCCCTTTCCTATCCATCTTCGTCCAAAAGTTTCGTGTAAATCCCCTCGAACAACAATCGAAAAATGCGCCGGAGCACCATCGTGCTGGAACCACATTTGTTGCCTTTGGTTCAAAGGAATGTCGTCTAAAAGATTACCCAGCGTGTTCTACAGAAAGTTTAGGTAACCAGCGCCTGTTAATCGGTTTGGTAAAACAACTGCACCCAGTAAATTGTCGCCCAAAATAGCCATCCAAATATTCAATGTAAAACGTAGCTGATGTTTGGACTCCATAATAGCATGGGGATTTTCGTCGGCCCACACATGGGTATTGTGGAAAATTAAAACTCCATTTCGTGTGAACCCGGCCTCATCAGTAAAAAGAATATTAGCAAGAAAATTGTGGTCCTCGGCATCATTGCGTAGAAACCAGTGACAAAAAACCAAGCGTGTTTGATGATCAGGTGGATTTAGGGCCTGCACTCGTTGTACATGGTATGAGTGAACCTGCTGCTCGTGTAGGATTCTCCAAACAAGAGGATTACTAATTCCTACCTCGGCTGAGATTCTCCGCAAACTTGTGCCCGGATTCTGCTCTACCCGTGCTAATATTGCCACTTCTGCCACAGGGGCGCACACCGACCTTGGTCTACCGGAATTTTGGGACTGTTTCCCAAATGAACCGGTATCACGCAATCTTTGGTGTAATCTTACAAAACAACGAACTGAAGGGATCTGGCGATTGGGATGAGCGTCAACATACAGACGTAGCGCTTTTCCGGCATTCCCATTAGCACGACCATACATGAAATGCATGTCGGCTAATTCAATGTTAAAGTAAACATGCATAGCGAGAATTCAAATTGTGCACCAACCACCGACTGTCAACCTGTATGACATACGATAAGAACAAAAAGATAAGCGAAAGAATGCACAACTGCTAGAAAAAGGAATAATCCTTTATATCTCCGAAACCGTCTATTTGCGGACCCATATTCATTAAAACTTTTCGTCATATTTTCTGTCATACTTTCACTCCTCAAAGTTTGTGACACTTTTTTCAGCACCCTGTGTAGGATGTCTACGATCAGCACCTACAAACTGCTGGGGTAGATCATCAAAACAATAAAAAAAAAGCAATAAACCTGAGCCCGAAATGTTTCATTACAAAGTTACAGCCTGCTGAAGTGCACCTATCCATTTACTTTTTGGATTGCGAATTTTTTTCTGGAAAAATAGGTATTTTATCTTATACTAACCAGTATTTTAATTTTTGTTTAAAAATCCTATTTAGCTTCAAAGTACCTATTTTCTTTATACGTTGTTTCATCAACATTAAACTTTAAATCAAATTTAATGAAAAATCCAGTTAGTGTGAAGGTTTGGACACTGTCATATAGTCGAACTCTCACAATTCATTCACAGTAAGAGGCATTTCCTATAAATATGCATCAAAAATGTTTATGCGAATTATCATCTTCTTTCGTATTTCAGTCGATATTTACAAATATGTTTTCGAGTGACGTCCTAATTTTTCATTTATGTTTTAATATATTCTGACAGTTTGTCCAGATAGTATGAAATTTAGTTTCCAAGTATCTTTCATATAATCTGAATTATCAGAGTTGTTAATGTGGTTATGGGGTATATGGTATAAACACTGGAGGGATCCCTCGTTATACACAAACAGTACTTATAAGAAAGTAAGAAAAATGTATTAATAGTTTTTCAAATACTGATGGAACTGAAGAAATAGTAATACAAAGTAGATATATAAAATGTAGATACATATGTAAAATAATCCGCAACCTTTTTGATTCCCACTAATCACTAATATTTTTTAATATAAAATTACTAATTAATAAATCTTGCTCGTTATTTCTAGTCTTACTTTAATCAATGCTTCGTTATAAGCTACACTTGTTATACAATAATTCATATGTTTGGTACGTTCGATAACATCCTTACGAAACTTCATATAATATACAAATCTCATTATGTTGTAAACGTTATCATTAAATAAGCTATAACTCCATCAAGAAGTACGTTTATTAATTTTTTTTATTATATTTACTGAGGATTGGGGTGGCTCAGTGGTAAGAAAGCGAAGCTTTGGATATAATAGTCCAAACGCTACCCGATTCGAATCGCTTTAGGGTCGGAAATTTTTCTAATTCCCTGGGTGATCGGTACTGGGTCCCGGTCTCCATTTGTCATTGGGAATCAAATTAATGGCATTCGTGTTACGATCGCACTAGAGGAGTAACAAGATCATATACACCAAAATACACCACACACAGGCAGGCTAAGCATGGTTACACACCAACACGGTAACCCGCAAAGTCGGGACCTGTTGTGCATAGCACAAACTAGCTTAGCCTTGCCTCACACCAAAGCGATGGGCCTACAAGGCCTGTGAAAGTTCCATAATAATAATTATGTATACTGAGGAAAAATGAATGATAGTTTGTTAGCATTCATTAAGGCTATAAACATAAAGTTTATTTTTAATTCAGGGCAAGTTAATTTGCAAAAAATCTGTTCACGTAAAAGAAATGTTGCTTCGTGTATTTTTGGTAAACAGCTATGGCCGATTCCCAGTTTAAGCAGATAATACATTATTTTATTTTTTCAAGTTTAGTAGATTGCATGATATTTCTCTCTTATAACATTATACTACAATTATGGGAGCAAAATACCATTAATTTAATTTGCATGAATACCACGACCACAGGTACTATTGTTTCAATAATGAGACAGAAAGACTGTAGGAAACTATAGATTCTTATAAGTCTCTTATCCCAACTATATACATTTCTTTCAAAAATAATAACCAAAAAACATAAAATAAAAATTGGAATCTATCTATCGATCGAGACAAAGGGACCGAAAATTAAATAGTGACGCCCTGATATGGAAAAAGAGCTAGTGGAAGACCTCTGATCAGGTGGGGCAACGGAATAAAGAACCATACAGGACTATGTTGGAATAGGATGGTACAACATCGTCAAACATGAAAGGAGAAGGAGGAGGCCTACATCCACTTATGCATAAAAACGAGCTGTAGAAGAAGGTGTTTCTGACTATTTTTAAAATTTATATTTACCTTTTAGAGCAAAACGTATAAGTCACTTATTTTTTATTTTTAAAATAAATGTCATATTAATCACGAAAAAAAATTAATAAAATTTAAAATTCTTATAATTACGCCATTTGCGTGAGGTCACTGTTCTGTTTCTGACCTTACATTTTACCCTCTCTTATGTGAAATGTCCGATAACAAGGTAATATACTAACGATATACATACAGGGTGTCCCAAAATTACCTTAAAAGCTTCAGGTAAACTTTTCCCTGAAGAAATCTTAAGGCAAAACTGCAAGAAAAAATTTGCTCCGCATCTTAGTTTTCTTGTACGATGGTGTTAAAGTTCATACCTTCAGTGCAGAATTTTAGCCAAACGGTTATAAGAAATTAAGTAAAACATGTATTTGCTTAATGAGGAAATTTAAATTGATTCAAAACCGGTAATTAACATTCAATTAGCAATTTAGTTCCTCGTTTGGAAGTGCTGTTAATAATCATACTTTGGTAAAAGTACAATTTGACAACAACGCAGGTGCATGGGTACTGTGATAAAAATTTCGAACATCTGTTGTTTGCGTTTTGACACGTGTGTCAAGTTAATCAATTTTGAATTGACATTACGAATTCTGCATTAAATTCGCCTTTAATTCGTGTTATTGAGTTCACTTGTGTCTTGACCATCATTATGACGTATGCTATAAACGAGTACGTGGATATGATTTGGATTCTTGCGGAGTGTGAGGGAAACTGCAATGAGGCTGCTAGGGTTTACGCTCAGCATTTTCCTAATAGAAGACATCCAAGTCACATAGTAATTCGAGCTGCAAACCACAGTGTTGCCAAGTTTCAGATTCTTTAACTGACTCGTATGAGAAAACTAAGCGCGATATGAAGTCTCTGTTTGTAATTTTGAGGTCTATATCGGTTGTAGAAAATGTTTACCTGAAGCTTTTAAGGCAATTTAGGGACACCCTGTATATGATCAACCTCTATTTAAAACCGTTTGTAGAGTACTAGTGTGTGTTAAAATTAAAACTAGAATAAAAATTCCGTCGTAGATGCCCCCTTTTTAGTAACGTCACTGATCTGTTCCAAAGTTCATTAGAAGCCTATAAAATTTACATGCTGCAGTTTTTCTTCAGATAAAGGTTGTTTGTATGTTCCACTGAAACATTGTCCGATTCTTCTCCCACATTTAAGACAATTCTTACTGATTGCATGGATTGAATTGTTGGGTAACATTACCGCAAATAAGATTTTATTAAATTCGCTACTCGCCGCTAATTAGATTAGTACATTTATCTTATTTACGTAGCGGCCCAAATAGAGTACGTCATGGCTAAATAGCAAGTGTAGCCCACAATCTCGTTTAATCACGTAGCAACACGCTTTCTTTTTAACCATTTAACTAAATTTCAAAGCGAGCGCCATTTAGTTATACATTTAATAAGAAAATATAGTGCGAATAAAATGCGGGCTAATTTCAAATCATGGCGGGAATCCGCGAGTTTGATACTCGTCGCCAAAACGGCCTTTACTCCTCATACTTACGCCAACGATTTTAATTACAAATTGCTAACATTGAAGAGAAGCAAACAATCAGGTTTTATGCCGGGCACATATGTTTTTCCTGGTGGCAACGTTTCCAAAGCAGATAGTTCGGGTGACTGGCTGAAACTATATGAACGTTTTGGTTTTAAATTAGATACCTTTGAGAAGTTGAATCCAAAACAAAACCGCCCTCTTATTTTTACTAATGACGGTGCAAGTGAAATTCCTAAATATATATCTCTCAGAATAACTGCTATTCGAGAGACTTTCGAAGAGAGTGGAATTTTAATATGTAGAAGCTTCAAAATTAATTACAAAGAACGATTAGCTCGTTGGGCGAGTTTCATTGGAGGGCACGAGGTCCTAAAGTGGCAAGAAAAGGTCCATAATGATCCTCTGCAGTTTTTCGAACTCTGCTCGCAGTTTGAAGTGTACCCCGATGTCTGGTCCCTCAAAGTATGGAGTAACTGGGTTACACCACCATCTGTTCCCATCAAGTTTGATACTGTGTTTTTCTTGGCGGCTTTCCAACAAATGCCACCTACTTTTCCTGACAAAAAAGAAGTGCAACACCTACAGGTAAAGAATTAATATAAGTTGAAACATCTAAAAATAAAGAGCACTCGGAAACTACACCGACTCAAAATTTGTTTTCTTTGGAAGCTTTTTCCTGTCGCTATATTTAAAGTCTTTGAAGTATTTCATTAGGTTTTTTAGAACATTTAAGGTTTCTGCGGCAATTTTCAGTGTGGTTGTTTGATGTCGTGCAAATAATGGATCAATTCAATTTAGAATTTTCTTCCGTACTTACAGCTTTCCTTATTCCCAGAAATACGTTAAAAACTTATGTTTTATCATGTGTTCTATACACACTATTAGTTGTATATCAAATTATCTGTTGTGGTAACAATACCTTTATTTACTATTTATGTAACTTAATATTTTATTCCAAAATCATGATTTTTGGGGATTGTAACAAATGGTGGCCTTCACATCTATCAAAGAAGGAATAAGTTTAAAGATAATACATTTTCAGAAAAGAAACTCATATAAACATCACTTTAATGAATTTTTCATGACTAGTGGGCAACCCCTTCCGAGTATATAGCCCGCAATAAGACTGAAGAGGTACTCCTGCCACCACCACAGTTTTATGAAATTTCAAGATTGAAAAACTTTGCCGACATAAGCAACTTGTTAAGATTTGCAAGTGATCGTGCAGGCCATGGTGCTGAACGATATTGTCCTTATAGAGTTTGCACAGACAACGGAATATATTCAATCCTTCCAGGTGATACAAGCACCTTACTAAATTCAAATGCTAATCTAATTACTTTTAGGGGATGATTTGTACCCTGAACAGATCGACCCAGAAAATGAAGCTGTGTCATACATGAAACAGATTCCAGAAACAGAAACTCAAAATAGAATGGAACACGTAACGGTTTATGGAAATCGTATAGTGACCAAGAATTTTACACCACAGTGCAATCATGTAGTACCATTAGGAAGTAAACTATAATATTAATGCTGCGCTGTTAGAATAGAAAATAATAATCAATTTTTTAGCGGTTATTCCCACTGATATTAAATAATTAGTAATTGTAGTAACATTAAAATAGGGTATGGCTTGTAATGCAAAATTTTTTAATATCAATATTGTTCTACTGTTTTTTTGTATGTAATAAAAAATGGTCCTTTTAACTAAGCAGCATTTATGCTTTAAAGAATAACGGAGGTTTTGGTCCTCATTTTAAACTTCATACTCTGGGCACTTTTAGCACATATTATTAAATCAACAGTTTTATTTTATGTTTAAGTAAAGTTACTGTAATTATTTATGTTTTGAGCTAAGAAATACTACGAAATTGACATATTTATTTGGCAAAATCGGTTCTAACACGATTGGTACAAAACAACTGAACAAAAAAATGTCTTTTTAAATAATGCGCAAAATACGTATGGTAGTAAATTGAACTGTTTTGGCTAATATATATTAGTAATGGCAAAATGATGTACGTATTTGGCACACCATTAACAGATTTTAACTTAAAATACAAGAACATTATATAAAAAACCAATTATATTTATTATAACATCATATGGCCCCATAAATTATGACACACTTAAATTTAAACAATCAGAAAATTAACAGTAACTAGGATTGTTTGTATGAACAGTAAATGTTGCACTTTTGTACTTAATAGGATACTACATAAAATGGTACAAAACAATCTTAGTTACTCCACATAAAAATAGAAGAGAGAGATTGGTATTAATTAATAATTAAGTAAATAAAGCCAGATCATTTAAGATCATTAGTTTTAAAATCAGACTCTTATAGTTCGTAATGGTATGTAATGGAAAATTTGGGAATAGTTAAATATCTTAAATAAACTCTAAGATGACAATTACTTATTGGAGTATGTAATAAAAATACATTTTGATTGCACGTTTCAAGATTATTTGAACTTGTACAATGACTACAACTACTGTAGCAGCAGATTGAGGTAAGATCACAGATTTATAAAAGCTACCCATTCGTCGATAATCAACATCCGCCAAAGTTACTCGCACCACAATTTTCTGCCTTACAACTTTTAGCAGCGCAAATTTGAACAAAACATTTTCTGTCGGTGAATAAAGAGTTGGAGTGTTGACAAAGAATAATAACACGAAACTTGCGGGTTAATTTTAGTTACAATCTAAAGAATATCAAAAATCAAATCTAACTAAGCATTATTGCTATAAATATTATCATGTGGGCCTTTTGGGGAATTTTTTAGAGAGATTACTAATAAAATAATTGTCACTGGGCTAATATAGAACACACGGCTAGCAAGCCAAACACTTTGTGTTGGAATCTTGTAATGGTCAGGATAGAATTTAAAAATCGTATAATATGTACTATCCCAACATTATGAGATATTGAATGCGTTGTAAAATTATTTAAATACTATTAAATTGACTCTGAAAATTGTTCGTCTTAAGTGGTAGAAGCTTTTATCTGTCTCTAAAATATGCTAAATGCACGACTACACCAGACGAAATATCTAACTTCTAATTATCAGTATACATAACTAATTTCTCAATTAAATTAAGGAATGTGACGAAATCTTTGGCGTTATAGATAGACTTTTTTCAACAATTACACCAACAAGACTGTTTTTTCCAATAGTATATATCAGGTATCCAACTTAAAGCTAAAATATATTTTTATTACAGTGTTTAAGAAATTCTAATCAAGAATGTAGAAATTCTCATTAACGAAAAAAATTATGTATAATGCCCTGTGTGGTGTAACTGTATGTTAAGTAAAAACCCCTCGAGTAAGAACACCTTTAAATGCCTCTCAGTATCACAACAAAAGAATAAAAAAAACTATAAATCTATTTGCCAGGTGTAGTCTATTTGGAAATTTAATAGCAGTAGCTCAACAAACAATAAATAACTAAATGAGAATTATTTGTAAATTGTTGAATCGTGCAATACTCGCTGTTAATAAATCCTCAAAAAATAAAATATATAAACTTACAAAATATACAACAAAAAAAAAAGTATTCTGCTATTCAGGTTTTTCTTAAAGCCATTAATTGCTTAAAAAAGCTAAGCTGTTTAAAAAGAAGTTAAAAAGGTATGAAAATTGCTAATTTTAAAAAATCACCGAGCAAAACATACCATCGGCTTTTCTTCGCAAATACTGTTTTAAAGGATCCCAATATGTGACTTTTAACGAAATGATATCGGGATTGGCTCTAAAACGAATAAATACTTCGTAATTTGACTCGAACAACATCGTGATAAATGCAATTATACAAATTAATACTATTAAAATGAGACCGCATGTCTTAACTATACTATATGCTTTACGCCAACGGGATTTTTTTACAGGCGCATTAGGCATAGCATTTGGCAAGTTGACACGACCATCCACCTGAGAATGCAATAGTGGCGTTTGACTGCGGCTGGAACGGTGCGACGGGTTGGTCTCAATCACCCGAGAACTGTTTTCAACAAGCTGAGATTCTGACGATGAATGCTCGAATGAATCACGGAAATAATAGTCACTAAACCGGTCAACTGAATCTTCATTTGCTGTGGAAAAATATTAACAAATGCGTGACCGAAAATAAGAAGCAAGTAAACAAACCTGCTATACGACGTCTTAAACCGCCTGCAGTTTCCTGATCTTCACAAACAGTTTCCAGTGCATTATCACCGAAATTCTGCGAAGGCCCCTCTAATCCGGACAACAAACCTGTGCTAGTAGAGGGTTCCATCCGAGAACCTCCTACATCAGAGTGACTTGATCTTGGTAAACTGCTATAACCTGAAAAAATATTTTATCAAATCTTTTCAAACCACATCTATACACTAAAATTTCAATATATGTATAGGCACCGTTTTTAAGTTCTCAAATAAATGCCTTTCTAGCACCGAAGAAAAATATTAAAAATAATATCGTTTGTACCACGCTTTATTTATGATTATAACATATCATATAATTACCTCTTCTCTCAACATTTATTGTGTGTGTTCTAATTGTATTACTCTTGCATTTCGTTCTGTTTTTAGGGATATTAATTAACTGTTGTACTATAAGAAACACCGATAATTAGAAGGTGAACCCGTTGGCTACGCCTCATGCTGGTTGATACGTTCTTTTAAAATATAATGCAGTGTGTGCCATGATCTAATGTGCACTAAGGTAAATCATTAATGCGGAGGTATCTTGCTCCACAGTTTATAGAAGGACGTTGGAGGACGAGGTTGGACGTGCAAACGCAATTCTGGTAAATTTTTGCTCTGGATAGTGCAACTGGCTCCATCTAAGCACATAGTTCGTCACCAAGGGGGCGGGAAAGTCTTTTATTTAGAGTTCCATAACTCTAGAACCGGATGACTAAGGAAAATAGGATTTGTGTATTAAAAACTGTTTTTTTTCCATTTCCCGTTAACCTTAAAATTTGTATGTAAATTTGATAGAATGCTGCAGAAGTGCAGACTCCTATAGACGTTATCTTGTGTAAAACCATATACAACAAAAAAAATTATAAAAAACGTATTTATAGCATGAATATATAGTCTATGTACTATAAAAATTTTATCAACCAACAGGCTTGGGTTTGAACCTGGCTAAGGTCAGCAAGATTTTTCTGGTGTCGAAAAATTTAAAGGTTCCAATGCCACTGCGCTGTGTGATGCATTAAAAATCCCTACTAGAGTCCAGATAGACAAAACCCTGTACAATGTGTCAATAGGCTTCAGTGCATAGGGTAATATATATATAGTTGGTCACTTGCAAATGAAAAGTTTGTAATGAAATTTACACACCATGAATATAGATATTACAGCAGTGCGAGTGACCACTGCGCCTTGTGAAAACTGATCAGTCTTAAACCCAAATGGTCACGGCCCTTCAGGGGCCGACACACGGAAGAGCAATTGGGTATTAGGGTGGCAACTTGTAACGTGATGGTCTTTTAGCAAGTAACCTTTATTTCATGTGTTTCTTGAGTAATTTTATTATTGTGTATAAGAAAGTAAAATGCAAGGTTAGATTTTGTAGGTAATTATTACAGAAATGTTTGTGGTAATATGCATTTAAATAAATATGCTTAAAAAGGCAAGGTAGGTCACAATCTCTTGTACCACACAGTTAATTACTACCTATAAAAACACAACCAGATATAAGCGTAATACTAAAAATGATTACATAATCAATTTTGAGAGCATGAAATAATTACCGGTTATGTTATAATCAGACATTAAATTAAACGTGGTACTACCAACAGAAGAACTACAATCCAATTCGGGAAGCTGTATCACAAACCACACCTTGCAATAACTCATTGCGGGGCAAACAATGAGTTCACTTAACCTAGTTCTTTATGCGTAGTAGAGAAGTGTACTACAACTGATCATGCAATTAGGTTATTTTTTTATATGTAAACTAATTTCTTGTATCTTTTTGCCTCCGCTCAGATGTTGGAGTATGGCTTATAACGTCAGGATCTTGATCTCTATAACTTGGCCCCAGAAAAAAAAGATTAACCACGCCTAGGTGTAATTTTTAAAATTAAAAACATTAATAATTTGTTTCAGGAATAAAATAACAGTTATTTTAAATTTTTAAAAATACTGTATTTATATTTTTGTGAGAAACTTTAACTTAAAAAATAAATGGTCAACAAGCCAATTAAGAATGCTAAATTCAAAGTGAGTGTATGTGTGACTGTATAATTCCAACACAATATAATTCTTAGAGCATATAATTCATTCATAAAGCATGTAACCCTTGTTGCTCCACTTGCTATGATTATACAATGAGGTAGATTCATACAGTTGGATAATGAAAGAACACATGCATTTATATGTTATCTAATATGCGGGAAAATCGTACTTTATTGAAACAAGTATATTTTGCTTCTTATATGCTGTAGGAACATCGTATCTTGGAGGAGCAAGAAAAGTATGCTTATAAGTAGAAATAGGTGCGAAACTACATGTTGTAGAAACAAGGGTGCTTTACACATTGTAGGATAGGTAAATAGAAAACAATTATACATTATAGAACTATATGCATTGCAGGATATATAGAAAAATTTTACTTTGTAAATATGATATGTTGAAGGACAGGTAGTGGACATACATGTTGGGAGGTAAAGTAAACATTTTAAATACAGAAAGAACCAAAGGATTTTCTTCACTTATTAACTAAAATAAAATGAAGTATAAAATCTAAAGCAAAGGTAAATATATAATATATAATCACAAGTATGACCCACTAGACCTTCCATATTGGTTCAGACAACTGTAAAGCAAAGAGACGGTAGTTATAGAAATTAATTGTAGTTTAGTTAAGATGACAATAGGCAACTACTCCCACATGTGATTCATGATATCTGTTGTGTATGTTGTTAGCGGATTTGTCTATTGCTTGCAGCAGATTGCAAATAAACATAGTCTAAAAAAAGTATGACAGACAAATTCCTGGGGGGTAGCTCCCTACCCGGTGCGTCTTCACGTGGCAGCTAGGGGAAAGGCCCTTCTGTGGATGAACTAAGTGACAAAAGGTTAGTGTTGAGGACGAGCCCGTTTGCCACGTGTAAAAGCGTTGGTTGGTAGCGGCTAAAAATCGGCACCGCGAACGGAGCTACCCAGCCCAACTGTCATGTTGTGGAAAAAGACCTGCACTGGGTTTGAACGACGTGAGTTAATCTATAATATTTCCGTTATATTGCAGACCTTCTACATTGAGCAAAATCTGTAGCCGTGGATAGTAATGTAGAGGGGCACGGGGGGGGGGGCTTAAACACCTGAATCGAGTGGACGAGGCCACTATAAAAACCTCCCAACTCCCGGTGGTATGGTACGCGCCGTAGGGATGCAAGGTCGAGGGAAAGCTCGATCTTCAGCGACCAACCTCGGGACACCGGGCGCACCCCTTTGTATTCAACTTTCCACATCAGCTGGGGGTTCCTGGTGTGGTGACCCACACTGCCCCCTTTCTCCTGGGAACAGTACGATAAACCCAGTAGAAAAAAGAGAAAGTAGCGAGGAGGATCCAGCAATGGAAGATAGTGGATGCACTGGAAGACACCAAATTAACTATGGAGACGGCTCAATGCCAGGGTGCAGGTTCGCTTGTAAGATCTGAAGCTGACCCATCAGACATAGGCAATAGCACTGCAGGCTCAAGCAAAAGGAAAAAATCTTTCAAGAGCCCAGAAAAAGAAGGTCATAAAAGCAGAAAAGATTAAGGCCGGTAGATGGGCTAAAGAAAACACACCAGAGGAAGAAGGAGGGGAAGAAAATGGAGATTGGGGAACCAAACGTCCATGTTCAGACTCATCCACTCAAGCATCGGTGAAAGAAGTCCAGGAGCAATGAAGCGCAGACTGGTACTTATAGCGAAGCAACAAGAGGCCTCAGGATGGAGGTCATTGATACACGTCATCATCACACGAGTTTGGAACAGGGGCAAGCGGACTTGATCCAAACTAGATTAATGCGCATATTAGACGAGACCCCTTTGGAGAGCTCAAACCCGCCACAGTTCGAAGGAACTAGATACATAGGAGGAATTCTCTGGATTACGTGTACCAATGAATTCACGAAAAGAACGGGAGATCTTTGGGAGGGGGCGGATCTGACGGTAGTCGACCGAAACGACCTTCCAAAGAGCCCCAAGATTCTGGTATGGATCCTCGAATGAGGAGGAATCTGTCAGGAATCGAATTGGGCGTCCAAATTCAGGACTCAAACCGGCGGACTGGCGATTACTGAGCTGCAAAAAGAAGCATGGGGAAGTCCTGGCCTACTCCATCGACGCAGTATCTTTCAAGACCCTTGAACAGACCAAGTTCAAGGCGTACTACGGGCTGAGAATGGTGACGTTCAAGCAGTCCGGCTGATCAAACCAAGACGGTCGCAGATAGAGTAGTCCAAATGTACCTCAATCACAATAGAGCGGCCTCGGACGCTCAGTGTAAGATGATGGAGGGCTGTGACGCTGCCCTCAGTCAAGAACCCTGGGTAAGTAAGTGTAAAATACTAGGTCTCGGGGGGAATCGGTGGAGAACTTAGATACAGTAGATCCACAGACAGACCCAGGACCTGTATACTTGTAAGAAAATAACAATCCTACCACTAATAGACTTCTGTTTGCAGGACCTAGTCGTAGTCAAGTTAACATCGGTGGGGGAGTGGTCAACGGAGGTTATACTCGGATCGCTCACCTCCCCTACGATAACCCAGAACCACCACCAATAACGGAGGTAGAGGTGCTAGTGGGAAGTTTAGAGGAAGTGAATCGCAACTAATCATCAGCTGTGACGCTAACGCACACCACAGGATTTGGGGGAGCACGGACACCAATCCCAGAGGTGAGTCTCTTTTACAATTTATTATGGCATCCAATTTGGACATACTGAATAGCGGGAACACACCTACCTTTGTAACAGGGCCAAGGGCCGAAGTCATACATTGAACTTCACGTACATGTAACTATAGTAAAAAGTGGCACGTATCAGATGAGGTGAGTTGCTCAGACCACAGATACATACGATTTTGTATCACGGGACTAGCGTGCGTGGTAGAAAGTTTCCAAAACTCTCGAAAGACTGGCTGGGAGGCCTTTAAAGCGGACCTAGACGGAAATCTTGGGCAAACAAAGATCTCGGTTAACAATAGTCTAAACCTGGAAACAGCCGTGGACCAGTTGACGGAGGCAATTGCTTCCGAGTATCAGGAAAACTGCCCCCCAACTGGTGGAGTGAAGAACTGAAAGCAGATAAGGGGGAACGTTAGGAAACTATTCAATAGAGCAAAAGCATCAGGAAACTGGGAAGTTTGAGCAATCCCTAATTGAGTACAAATAAGCACTGAGGAAAGCAAAATCGTCATCCAGACGGTACTGCGAGGAAATCGATATATTTCGCGAATGTGCCAGAGTGCATAAGATTCTCTCCAAGGCCTTTCAGCGCTCAATATATACACTAAACCAGTACTGGAGAGTTTACAAGATCAGGAAAGGAAACAATGGTCGAACGTTTTCGGGTACACTTTCCTGGCTCAGACGCCACGGAACAATCACCATTCATTAATTGTTTCTTGCCTTACTTCTTTGAAATTCATATTTATATTTTAAAGATAATAATACTCATAATATCAAAATTATTTATTTGAGCTTTATGTATATTTCGATATTTTGCATGTCATTTTCAAAAGCAATTATTAATACTGTAAACATTTGTAGTTACGAACACAGCACACTGGATCTTGATTTCGAATTTGGCTCTGGTCTCCTATTCCAAAACTTAAAGTGTGTTTTTGAAAGGCTTCAAGTATATCCAATTTGCGATTATCATCACAGAAGTGTAAAAAGATTATTATATTATTCGATGTCAATGTATGATTGTGTTCTAATAAATGTTTAACGTAGTTATATTTTTGTGGGTGTTTGTATTTGTATAAGTGTGTTCTTCGTATCCGGTATCAAATTTTCTAATTATCTGGCCTATGCATACAGAATTACACTGTGAACAGTTGAATTAGTAAATACCGGATTTGAACAAATTGTTAGTTCTATCTTTTGCGTTGAACGAGGTGTTCCTTGTTGTTTTATAAATTACTTTAAATGTAAATTTGATTATAATTTTAGCAATTTTCTCCGATGTCACCGAAATAAAAAACTGAGATATATTTAACATTGTCAAAGTATTCTTTAGGATATATTTTTTTCAATTGCTAATTTATAATCTGTCTTTTGGATATGCTTGAGGCTTTTCAATTTCACAACCACACTTTAATAAATACACCCTTAATGAATGAGCAAAGTGAGCTCATAAATGCCCCGCTATTGGAATTTTTGGAATAGAAGACCAGAGCCAAGTTCAAAATCAAGATCTAGTGTGCTGTTTCTCTAACTGCAAATGTTTACAGTATTAATAATTGCTTTTTAAAATGACATGCAAAATGTTGAAATACGTATAAAGCTCAAATAAATAAGGTTGAAATTGTGATTATTATTATTTTTGAAATATAATCTCCATTAGGCTGGCAAAGTCTGGGACTGGACGCACCTAGAGATAGGTCGTCTTCAGTTGACTGGTAAACTGCCAGAAAGGTGATAAACTTCCCCAAAATCAAATGGGATATAAAGTCATTTGAACCATTCAAATCAACAGGACCGGACAGGATCATACCAGCCATGCTGCAGAACAGACCAGATATACTGCTTATCAGAATCTGTACGGTTCTGAGAGCCAGTATGGCCCTCACCTACATACTGACAATATGTAGGTTAACCAGGGTGGTCTACATACCGAAGACTGATTGGCCCGTTAGTCTTATGTCTTTTATAGTCAAGACAATTGAGAAACAGTTCGACAGGCATATCAGGGACGGTGTGCTAGCAAATAGTCCTGTATGCCACGACTAGTTCCCCTATAGGACAGGGCTGTCAATAGAAGCAACCCTACACCATCTATTTGGAGGGTAGAAAAAGCCCTGGCAAACAAAGTGATCCTTCTGGACAAAGGAACATTTGATAACACATTGTTCAGCTCTATCACCTCAGCCATCATAGATATAGGGCTAGAGGGGACCTGCTGCAGATGGATATACTGCATGCTAAGAGGTACAGTGGTATACACGTCACTACTGAACGAGACCTTGGCAATCCAGGTGGCAGGGATGCCCACAGGGAGGAGTTCTCGCTCCTCTGCTGTGAAAGCTCGTCATGGATGGGTTGCTAGAGGAACTCAGTAATGAAGGCTTTTCTCCCCTAGGATATGCAGACGATTTAGTCGTCCTAGTGGAAGGAAGACTCGCTAATAGTCAGAAATTGCATGCAGAGGGCCCTAAATGTAGTCATCAGGTGGACGGAAGGGGAAGGCCTCAATGTCAGCCCCCATAAGATTACTATAGCACCATTCACGCGAAAGAGGAATATCGGGGGTCTCATACCTTTTCACCTTAGTGGCAAAGAAATCAATCTGTTGGGAAAGGTAAAGTATCTGGGAGTCACTTTAGACTCCAAACTTACCTGGAACCAGTACATTGCGATAGTTGTCAGGAAAGCGCAAACTACCATAGCGGTAGTCCAACATACGACAAATGCTGGGGGCTTAAGACCAAGCATGGTGCATTGGATACACACCAGAGTGGTCAGACCAGTTATTACCAGTCATTAAAACCGGTAAGCCCCACCATCACCCGCCCTCCAAGAAAAGTTATGATTTATTTGTTTATTGACATGTGATGTGCAGGTGGACGAACTCAGCTGAAGCTGCAAAATGCATAAACAAAAAAGCAAGAAAAAAACATGCCAAAGTGAGATGAAAAAATCGACGTTACAGGGCTAAGTACACTTGGTGATAGAAACTTTCTTTCGGTGCGGTGGTTGTAGTTAACATGCAATGGTTAAACTCACAGGCTACTACTACTATTTCTTGGACCGTACCGATATAGCAAGCGCACAGTTCAAGGTTAGAAAAAAATACTATAATAATTTCTACCCAACAATCACTATTCTTTACTTTTTTCCACTTCCAAAAAAAAACGGGCTCTTTATCGTCTGTAAATTGTTGTGCGACTATAAAAGTCAAGCTGTGATGGAGGCGCAGGCAAGGTATAGTCAGAGCAGCACAAATTTTTGTATTCAGTAGGTTTTAAATATTTCATCCAATGACGGCCGACAACACGCGATTGAGAAGTCGGTTTCTACTTTTCTAGCATGTTAAATGCAACGATTTTTTTAAAATTTATTTATATCTTAACTACTTGAATTGTGATTAAATTAAATAACGCCATTAACAACGGGTACAGAAAATTTAAAAAATGGTAACAGGTCCCGTGCCACTACGATGTGTGACACGTTAAAAATCACTACTGGAGTTGGAATTACCCCAGATAGGCAAAATTCCTAGTTAGGGTGTACAATGGGCCAAATGTCGCCTAAATACATAGAGATGCTTGGAAAACCTCGTCCTAGATCTTGCTCTTTCAAATCATCATCACATCATGATGTACATATAAACATACTCACTGCTGTGTTATCCAACCCAGTAAACTCATGTCACTGTTCTACTTTCCTAAGAAGTGGAGAGGTAACGGTTATATACTATAAGAATTATACAGACTTACATTGTCCACATTAAACGCAAAATTGATAAATTTAATTAATATATCTAACGCTCTTTTCATAATCTAGCTCCTCTGTGTAGTGTACTAAGTTTTTTAAAAATTCAAGAAAAGGCCCATCAAACGGTTCTTTCCTTACACAATTTTTAGTCAACATTTCATTTTCTGGTCTTAAAAATTTTCTACACGTGCACTTGCTTAACCCGCCCGTGACCGTGCTAATGGAATTTACGTGGCAGCCCGTGCGGGGTAACTCAGTTACCCCATGGTTTTCTTTAAATTTTTGGTACTTTACTTGTTTTATATTTATTTTAAAGATATTACAAGTCAAAATAAATGCAACAAAGCAGTTTTCCTAAGTATTTGAGTTACTGACAATACAAATAAAAATTTATATATTCTAAATAAATGAAGTAAATGTAAAATTATTAATTCTCCAACTGTTCGCATTCAAGACAAAATTATTTTTTTATTTCCTTCCGATGGACATTGCAGATTGTTTTTCCGCATATGTGATATGTTTTACTTTCCGTCATGTTTTCGAGGACAGAACGAGCACCTTGTACTTGCAGCATTTTGAGGAATATTTACGGGTGGATGCTGTTCTGGTTATTTGGTATGGGATGAAAAAGTTAAAAAAATATTTCTAAAAATCAAAATTACAAACAAATATGATGTATTAACCTACGCTAATGTTTATTGGAGGCATACATGAACGGGCAACGCCGTGAATACATTATTTAAGAAAATATAAAAAAAAAATGACTTCT
>JABXWE010101929.1:0-49417 GCA_014611495.1 Limonius californicus
TTTCCTTACACAATTTTTAGTCAACATTTCATTTTCTGGTCTTAAAAATTTTCTACACGTGCACTTGCTTAACCCGCCCGTGACCGTGCTAATGGAATTTACGTGGCAGCCCGTGCGGGGTAACTCAGTTACCCCATGGTTTTCTTTAAATTTTTGGTACTTTACTTGTTTTATATTTATTTTAAAGATATTACAAGTCAAAATAAATGCAACAAAGCAGTTTTCCTAAGTATTTGAGTTACTGACAATACAAATAAAAATTTATATATTCTAAATAAATGAAGTAAATGTAAAATTATTAATTCTCCAACTGTTCGCATTCAAGACAAAATTATTTTTTTATTTCCTTCCGATGGACATTGCAGATTGTTTTTCCGCATATGTGATATGTTTTACTTTCCGTCATGTTTTCGAGGACAGAATGAGCACCTTGTACTTGCAGCATTTTGAGGAATATTTACGGGTGGGTGCTGTTCTGGTTATTTGGTATGGGATGAAAAAGTTAAAAAAATATTTCTAAAAATCAAAATTACAAACAAATATGATGTATTAACCTACGCTAATGTTTATTGGAGGCATACATGAACGGGCAACGCCGTGAATACATTATTTAAGAAAATATAAAAAAAAAATGACTTCTGGGGTAACTGAGTTACCCCGCACGGTCACGGAAGGGTTAAAAACAAAATTTTGTTCTTACCTAAATGAGGCTGCAGGGGAGTTGATGGTGTTGCAGGTACACTAGAAGCTTTACGCCTCAAACTAGATGTGCGTTGGACAGTAGGTTGTTCCCTACTAGGAGATCTATTATCTTCTAAGATTTCTCGCTCTGTTCTTCCTGTGTACTTAAATTTGGTACCCCAGGAAAACAAACCTCCACCTGAGACCACCGAAGGTGCATCTGAGCTACTGGGCAATCTAAAAATTAAACTACTTGCCAAAGCATGTTATAAATTTTGATTAACATACGTGAAAAACAACATTTGCTCCATTGCACAGCGCCAAACGTATTTACATGCTGATCCAGAGGGACATTTGAAACCTACAGTATGTTTTTTCTGAAATGCAGAAATGGTACAAAAAAAATGTTAAAAAATAACGTCATTATCACCTCGTTGTAATTTAAATGGATGATGAACATTTTTCCTTCGTAATTAATTTTTTGAACGTCTGTCCATCGAAAATGATGCGTTTTTCTGCTGCCTTGAAAAGTTAAAATGCCACTATAATTTATTCCTAAGTACAATTGAGATCCTTTGTGATCCTGAAACATACAACACTGAAATATATTGGTCTACGTTATCAAGGACATTCGACAATACTTTAACTGGGTGGGGATCTACCCCATAAGTATCTAGTTGACATGCAAGTCTCAAAAATGAACATTCTACTTGTGAAGCGGTTTGTCCTTTTAATGCCTTCTGATGCACCTCCATTATTTTTTCTTCTATCGTTTCAGTCTGCTTTAACAGTATTTTGTAATCACTAACATAATTTCCAACATGTACTTCTGGCGTATAATCTCCAACATCTCCTACAACAATAATATAAATATCCTTTTTCAATAACATGAGATAATCATTTACCTTGTATAATATACGCTGCTAGCATTGAAGCTTCACCTGGAGCACAATACAATCGACCATGCAGCAGATCTCGTTTAAGCTGGAGAAATATTTGGTAACGGGTGATTTCTTCTTTAAGCCGAAATGGATCAGGAGGATAAAATTTAATGCGAAAACTAAACAGTACAGGATCGAGGTCTTTCACTTGTTTCAATACGGATTTTCCTAAATCTAGCCAATGCTAAAATCATCAGGAAATTACCTAAGTTTGGTCGAAGTTTAAACTGTAAGAATCCTTACCCGTTGTTCTGAGGAATCAACATACCGCAACCCAAAATAGTCCTGCTCGACAAGATTTAATTGTTGGCACACATATTCCAATAAAACTTTTCCTTTATGATTTGGCTGGTACAAATTACAATACATTAAAATTTAGTAAAGCATAGCTATCGGTTTCTTACCTTATATTCACATTCGAGTATTTCAGTATCTTCTAACAACCTCACAGTACACTTATAAACTATGTTGCTGTCACCTTTCGAACCAAACCGTAGCATTTTCTCCTTTGATCATGTGTTCAGGTATATTTAGTAATAAATTTTTTATATAAACAACAAGCACATCTCACAAACAATTTAGATTTTGAAAATAAATCGTAGCAAAAATAACTTTATAGCCATACCTGCCTTACGGGTCTGACATTTGTGAATATTTACGATTGCGAGCGACATCTGTGTACTATATTTTACACTAGAACGTTGCCTTATACAGTTTGGGGCAACATAAATGTGTAAAATACATGTGTGCCTTTAGCAATCTTAAAAAATGAGAAATAATTAATTATTATTATTACCGTAAAGATTCCGTTGGTAATACATTTACACATATGGCAGCATATGCTTTTCTCTAACAGAAAGCAAGAAATAAAATAAATAGCACCAGCATTCATTTGGCATATTTTGCCTACTGCAGCAATGTTAATGAATACGTTACTGTTAGGCTTTGATTTCAGTTAATGTAGGATATAACTAAGTTGTATGCCTGAGCCATCTTTCTCGGTTCAGGCAGAGTGCTTGAAACGTTATTAAACAAAATACTAGCAGTAGCTGCCTTTAGAAGGTAGCTTTCTGCTCTGCGTACTACTTATTCAAATTTCTAGCTAAAAAACCTATTTTTTAAAGCAGTCGACTATTAAAGTAGCTATTTCAGTTAGTTTCTCCTACTTATTAAACACATTTTATTGAAGTCTGAACTTAGCTGTAAAATATTTTTTATAGTATTGCCATTTTGAGTAAACTTATTTCTTCAGCATTATCCATGAAACAGCACTCGTGCATGAATTTTCATAATTAAATGAAAAACACCTTACTACTTTAGTAAGTTGTAGCACATTAAACACAATGGCCTATTTGAATATACCAATGCAGAATACACAGGATTAAATTTTCTTACTATGGCCTCTAAGCTTTCCCTTACTTTTGTTATTCATGCTCACTACCTCTGTGAGCTTACTTAGCCCACTGCTCTCTTTAATTCTAATACTCTATGGCTTTATTAAATCAAGTGATTATGAAAAATTTGAGTAAAATAAGATGTTCTGTAATCTACTGTGTTTTGTAGCTTGCTAATGCTATAAGCTACTTTAAAAATGCACGAAACATACCTGCCTACAGCTCCACGCTACTTCTCGGCTACAAAAAATACTAGTTACAGTATTAATTCTAAACTATGTGGTATTTCAGCAATTAAAAAAAGACAGTAATTACTTAAAACAAAAAACGATCAATGCAGTATCTCCAATAAAGATGGGGTTATAAACATGTAAATGCACAAAACTTTTTTTAAATGTCAAAACGATTTTTTGAGTATATATTCAAAAATACTGAATTTATTATTCCATACCTTACAATAACAGCAGATCTGGTTCTAACAATTATTCATTCTAAATGAAACAAGAAATCTTGTCTAATAGGTTTCTTAATAACAAATTTTGTTATGTGGTTTACAATTGGTATCGGAGTATCCCAAATAAAAATGACCACTTGGTGGTTCTGTTAAGTGTGGTATACAACACAAGGTAGTGAAAACTTGGGATGTAAAGTCAGGAAAAGGTTAAGGCTGGAGTTTACACCTCGAAATATGCTTCATTTTATGTACATTTTGTTCCAATTTTTGGGATGGAATTTTAACGTAAGAAGCAAGGGCGATTTTTTTTTCTATTTATTGATGTTTTGTCTATCTACTGATAGAGCGATTTTTTAAAATTTAATAATAATTACTCTTCAGTATTACAAGACATACAGCTCTATTTTAATTTAAAATTTTCAAATAGCATTTACAAAAATATGAATATTGAAAAAATCTCCACGTCAGTAGATAGATATAACCACGCTCTTTCAAATGCCATGTTAACATTTTTTATCAAATTTAAATTATTTCAGAAATAATGGAAATAAAATTTTAGAAAAATCGATATATTTCAACATTTCTAATTTGCGTGTAGGCAACACAAATAGCAAGTACACAGCAGGTACTAAAAGGTAGGCACTTAGTAAACAATAGACAAGGGTATTACAGCAGATTACATCTTTCTACTAGGTAAAGTAGGGACAAGCAAAGGGATAAATCCCCTTATTACACTTATTGACAATTTAGACAAAAGTTCCTAAGTTAACTGGGTTTTTAAATATCAAATTATTTTTTGCTTTTTATAAAGAAATAAAATAAATCTATAGTTTGAAAATATATTTTTTAACCGTTTAAAATATTTTACATTATAGGTAAATGAAGTTGTGTTTAACAATTCTTAAAATTAGTAAAAAATATAGTTTTAAAGCAATTTAAAATGTATACTTATTTTTTAAATACAGGTCATACAGCACCTTTGAAATACACGGCGGTGGGCTAAACGTTACTTTATTTTGTCGCAAGAAATAATAATTTAAAAATAATAAAAATTGCTTACATAGTAACGTCTTATGTATTCCCAATAAGGTTTTTAAATTTTCTGAAACATTTCAATTCATTTTAAAATCTATTAATAATTTACCAATACCGATAGCGAAACAAATAAAAAAATATGTTAAAAAAGCAAAACGAGTCCTATAATTATTTCTTTAAACATGTAAAGTAATTTTTTGGGACGCAAATAAAATACGGTCTTGTATAATGGCTCTGATAACGTCTATTTCGATATAACTTTCTTAAAGTTAACATGTAAGTATATGTTTTGTCCTAATTTAATGTAGAAATATTCATTACTGAGTTATTAAGAAATATAAAATGCGCACATTTTTTGGCCCACCGTGTATATAGTGAGTAAGAATATGAAACAAATAGGTGCAGGTAAAATAGAAATCATACACTGAAACAATTAAAGAACAAAACACATGTAATATCGGTAAACCGTAAAATTTTCAAATATACAGGGTGTTCTGCAATAGGATGTACATAGCTTCAGTACGTGTTCCTGGTCTCGTTTTAAGTTGAAAACTTCCAATAAACATATGGCCTAAAACTAATCGCTACAAAGTTATTGGCACTTCTTCATTCAAAAAATAACACTAAAGAATTAAATCTTTATTGGTAAAGGACATCAATTAACGGTTCGCAAAATAATATGCTATAGTTATGTGGCAGTTTCTATCTCAAGTCTTCAAAATGACTTCCACGATAAGCTATGCACATTCGTGCCCTATGTGAAATTGTAGTGACCCCACCGCGTATACCAACGACTTCATACGGCCCCAGATATAGTAATCTAATGGCATTAGATCCGGTGACGAGGGTGGCCAAATAACGGGACCTGGCATCCTATCCAACGGTTAACAAAATTTTTGTTTAGAAATGCAGTTACCGCCCTGCCAAAATGTGGAGATGCTCCATCTAGCTGAATTCACATATCTGCTCTGATATTTAGAGGTACATCTAACAACATGGTAGTTCGTCTTGCAGAAAGCGGAGGTAATGTGCTGCATTCAAACGACTTTCAAATACATATGGCCCAATCATTTTGTTCCTGATGATACACCAGACATTAATACAAAAATGGTGCTGAAAATGTGATTCCATGGGTGCATGTGGATTTTCTAGGGCCCAAACATGTGAATTTCTTGTGTTTGTTATTCCATCTCGGCTAAACGAGGTCTCATCCGTAAAAAGAATTTTTGCGTGCAACAGCTGATTTTCAAATAACCAATAGCAGAACTGTTCACGTGCAACGTAGTCATTTGGTAAAAAAGCGTGTACTATTTGTACATGATACGGATACAAGCCAAAATCGTGAATGTTTCTCCATATTTGCATTCGGTTAGTACTGATTTGGTTAGCTAGCCGTCTAACGCTAGTAGTGGGAGTTCTTCTATTCTATTGGGAATATTCTCCTCTAAATCAACGTTGCTCCTCTTAGTGGTCGTTCACGTTTTGATTGTGGTACTTTACCAGTTTCTCTAATAGTACGATGCACATTGCAAAAAACTCAGCTATCTGGTAATCTGCCACCAGGAAATCGGCGACGATATTCTTGAACTGCTGCACGTGCATTTCTGTCGCAAATCCCGTAAATGTATTGCATATCGGTATATTCTTCATTAGAAAATGTTGCCATACTTATTTTATGACAGATAATAAACACAAGACTTAGCTACATTTATTTTTAAAGCCCTCTAATGCATTTCTTGTTTATGATCTTTGAGCGTAACGGTAACATCATTCATATGTGAATAACTCTGTAATGATTAATTTTAGACCATATGTTTATTGGAAGTTTTCAACTTTAAAAGAGGCCAGGAACGCGTACTAAAGTTGTGTACATTCTATTACGGGACGTCATGTATATGTCACTCAATTCCTGGCCCTCTAACTTTACAGGGATCGATTAATTCCGGCAAAAGTGCATTTTTATAAAGTCTGGTAAGTTTAGGAATTTGGTTCTCCCACAAATCTTCATCTTTATATGTAATTTGATAAAATAAGTGTTTTGGCGTCCATACAACAAAATAACATTTATTTTTATTGGTAATGTTCAATTGACCTTGCACTGGATGCCATAAAAAAATTTAACATAAAAATTTTAAAACATTGTTTTCGGTTCGTTCTTTTGGCGTTGACATTCTTGAATTGTAAGGGCATTTGACTTCAATCCATCAGGAGATACAACTATTCTAAATGTATAAATAAATTTCAGAAGTGTCTAAAGACCAAGAAATATTTAAAATGGGAAACAAAATTCGAACGCAAACTACCTGCTATTTTAATCCCAAGAAACACTAATCCGCTTAACTTTCCCGTTACCCATAGTTGTGAGACTTGCTGAATCATACACACAAACTATTATTACAGTAGTTATGCAACTTTGCGTACATGAAATAGAAATTTATTTTAGGTAAACTCCAGCCTTAAAGAGAAAAGGAAATATGATGGTGGAGAAAAAATCATATATTAATGTTAAAACTCTATTTCAAACCCATCTGATACTTAACAATACAACATAATTGCAATACATAATAATTATGACAACAAAACACCATCAACAATTTTAAAAGTTGCAATCATTTTAAATAACACTTGTCATCCTTAAAACCTCGAAAAGAACAAAACATTAAAGATAGGCTACTGCAGCAACAATTAGATTTGATAAACAAACTGTAAAATTACATTAAAAAATCTGCAAAAATCTACATTGCAAGACACATTGCCTTTTACATTTGCTAACAATTATGTACACTTTAGTAGTTATATATCTTAGAATATTGTTCCAAACGCATCTTATTCAACGTACTTTGAAAACATGTGAATTATTTGACAAGTAAGTACGTCCAAATAAGATCCATTTTTTGTATAACTCTTCGGCTAAATATCTGCACCGTACAATATTTTACAGTATCTTACTACAGTCTCCTTTTTGCACCACCGAACAAGTACGAATGCATGTTTGTGTACAGTAAGCTTTTCAATCTAAAACGATGGAATGTAAAAAAAATATATATATATATAAGAAAATATATGTAATATAAATAAACTCTGTTAATGTGGTAAGTATTATTTTGGTATTAAGGATTATTCGTTTACATATAAAAGTAAGTGTTGCATACAAGAATGTTTCTAAGTGCAACAACTAATGTAAATGAATTTGTCAAACAAAATAATACTTAGTAGAGTCTTTTTAGGCTTCCAAGTTGTGCCCCATCTGGCATAGATTCGCTCTAATACATTAAATATTAATAGCTACTTTAAAGGTTCCAGTATTCGCGAGGTTGGCAGGCAGTATATACAAAAAGTTAAACCAGATACAATACTGGGTATGTGGATGCGGCAGCAACTAGAAATCCAAAAGAATGTAAGAGTACAGACTGTAAAAGCCTCCAATCAAGACTTGCATGTCTTACTGTATCACATCACAGTAAATGTTATAAGATCTATTGCTTAAAATGCATTAGCTTTAGTTTTCAATGGCGTTTTTAACATACACAACATTTTTAAATTAATCTTTTAACATATTTAAGTAGTGGATATATTGTACACATAAGATTAAAAAAAGAACTACATTATCGTATATACCAAATATAGAAATAATAAAATATACTTTTTAAGCAACATACATAGCTTTTATTTTACATTTTTAAACACTCTATATGCAGCTCAAAATAATATCATATCGTTCGAGTGTTTTTCGAAAAAGATACTCGAGAGATTGAGATTGGTACTTCCTAGATTCTTTTTTACAATGTACAGTGTATATGAGAATACATAAAACAGATATGATAGTATAGGTACATATCACATGTTATGAGTAAAATAAAATTTTTTGTATATCATGTTCAAGGCCAATGCAATAACGAAATAAAATGTTAAACAAAACCTGTAAGTTTCCAGGACGGATAGATATTTTCTTAAAATGGCCATCACTAATAGGCTTTTACGCATAGGCCATTTTAATAATTAATTGTTAGATAACTCAAAGGTAATTGTATATTTTAAGAAAATAAACTGTTATATTTTATTATTATTATTATTTCGAAGAAAATTTGAAATAACCGAATTTTTTTGCAAAATTAAAAGATAAAGTATTTTTGGTTTAGACACAGTACAAATGTTGATGGGTAGTACGCTATTATCGTTCTGAACATGATATACATGACAACAATATCAAAATTAGGTACAAAAATGGAATTAAAATTTTCTATTACGCACCACGTAATAGAAAAATTATAAGCAAGCTTAATATGTATATTAAAAGATAGTGTGTCCTCTACTTTTGCAGTTATTTCTATTATAATTCTAACATTTAATATTGCTTGAAACAACTTCTAAATAAACATAAAAGAAAAACAGATCTTGTTGTTTTGAAAGTACCTTATTATAGTTCATTGTGTTGCTAATATATGTTTCATCACTAATATAAGTGTAATTCTGTAGAGTATAATTAAACAACTAATAAACCTACTGAGATAATTTTCGGCAAAAAGGCAAACACGATTTAGATCGGCACATGGCAAAGGTCAATTTTAATCACATTCACTTCTGTCAAAAATTTTGGCTCCCGCTGTAAAACTACAGATAAGAGATTCATATGGAACATTAATCTGTGTAACTTAAATTACATAACACTACCTTAAAATTTGTGCACATGGCAATAATCATATAAAACAATAAAAAAATACAAACAAATTTGCTTACAAATAAATAAACTTTAAAAAATTATGAGTATACAATTAGACTTCAGAAAAATAAGTAAAAAATCTAAGAGAGCACACAAAAGAGAGGCAACAGGCAATTCAGGGAAATAAAACAAAACCGCGTCATTTAAGTAAAAACAAGTAAGTGCAGAATAGGCCGACTAAAAAAAATTATAATCAAACCAACCGATAAAAAACGTACCCTGCAAAATAACAAAGCAAATTTGGTAAAAGATATGGTTTCATACCCGATGTAAAAGTTTGCAAAAATCTGTTACGTTTATAATATGATATATAAATCACATGTCATTCTGTATGGAAGTCTTTTCTTATATGAGCTATGGTCCACCAAAGACCAAATTCAACTTTAAAATATAACATATCCTAATAGAATGAGTTTTATCTTTATGTTTTAATCAAATAACAAAGCGCAATTGCCAAAGTGATAGCTTTTTGCCAAAATAATATGTGCTGCAAATGAATACATATAGTTTTGGGTTGGCAACCATACTTAAAACATTCCACATGCAAATAATTCTATAAAAACATAACTCATTCTAAAAAAATATAGATGAGTTCTCTTTTAAACTGCTTAGCAGAGTCGTACTACTTTAAATAAGTTTAAGATTACTTATCCTGGGCTCCGTTTAGACTCCCACAGGCTTCGTCTGTGGATACGCTGGACATGCTACGCTGAGATATAGGGCTGCGTCCCCCGCTACCTCCGCTGCTAAGAGCCATTCGTTGCATTTGACGGATAACCGTTGTTGCATGATATGCTTGCTGTAAACACAACCGGGAAGAAAATATTAAAGAACATGTAATACTTTTATCCCTTAATACATACTTTCCAACGTGATTTGGCGAAGTTCTTTTTCAACTGTTCTGCTACAGTACCATGGATGTTCTTATTGCTGGCAGCGTTTCCAGATATCCTGCAAAATGTCATTATTAGCAATAACATACCAACAGTAAAATTAAAAATAAGAGACCATGGATGTCCTAGAGCTTGCCGACAAGTGTACCGTTTCTCTACATTAACACACATCAAGTGTCTAATAAAATCTTTAGCAGAATCACTTATTTCGTCCCAATAGGGAGAATCAAACTCAAATTCGCCTGTAAAAGAATGTTAGAATTGATAATGCTAAATTAATTTTACACACAATAGTTTAACCTTTAAGAATTTGCGCGAACAGGTTAGCATCGTTTTCATCATAAAACGGAGGGTACCCACAAAGTAAAATATACGAAATCACACCTATACTCCAAACATCAACAGCTTTCCCATATGGCTTCTGTGCCAACACTTCTGGTGCTGAAGAAGAAATACATCAAAGATTAAAAACATACAATAACTTAACACAAACATATAAACCACTTACCAACATAACCAGGAGTACCACAAGCAGTTGCCATAACTCCTGAATCCTCCATCTTCGATAAACCGAAATCACTTATCATAATCTTACTGTTCTCATCAGGACTGTAGTAGAGCAAATTTTCAGGCTATAATAACGTTTTATTTATATAACACATATTGTTTTTATAAATTTTAATGAAAGCAAGCATGTGATACTACTTTTTTTACAGTTCCTACTTAAGAATTCTCTGGCCTCTAGTTAGATAGAATGGACCTACAGATTTAGGTAAATTGTCCAGTAGCATTTGCACTTTTAAACAGTGCGGAAGTGTTCCAGAACCAATTTGAGCTTGGTCCTTAGATGTAGCAAATTTTACATTAACTGAGCTATGGTTAAGTTAATCATTTATTAACTAAATTATACTTGTTAATACGCCGAGTAGCCCAGTGGTAAAAGGGCTAGGCTCGCAATGCGAAGTCCTCAGTTGGAACCTTGGGATAGGCAGAAATTTTTCTGTAATTCCTAAGGTCGGTATCAAGCTCATTAACCATTCGACGTTGGATTACAATTAACGGCGTTTCTTCTAACCACTGGCTGACCAAGAGAAGTAAGAAGCCCACACACAACATTATTCATACAATTAACACAAATAGTGAAAATGTAGAGAGCAAATGTAGTTGAGGGGAGCGGGAGGAGCGTGATGCAAGTCCAAAGAGGACTCATCACTTTTAATTAATCCCGAATGTATGAATAGCAATCTCGACATTGTACGGTAAAAGAGAAATTGATAAAGAAGAAAGAAAGATTATACTTGTTCTAATATTTAAAAGCTTCATTCTTTTAGCAAACTATCATGCAAGAGCAAATACACCATCACTAGTTTAGATACAAACATTTCATAATCGTATCGATAAAGAAATGATCCATTACTTGTTTATCAATTTATGATAACTGAAAATTGAGTAACTTTTTATTATTATGTGGGCATGTATGAATGTCATAAAATTATGTGAAATCTTATTGTTTATTATAAGGCTTTGTTCAGAATAAAATTAATTTTGATGGCATTCAACCTTCTCTTTTGTATTACGTCAGTACACAGGATATCCATCCAAATATTGCCCCCACAATGTGCAAGTAATTTACAGCCACATAACTTAAATGCATAAAGCCAAGTTTGAGGATTAAGAGAATCAATGCAAAAATAGATACACTTATAGATACATAGAACTTAATGAGAAAGTTCATTGTTAATAACGCGTTCTTCCAATTGTTTGCAATTCCTCATCCACTACAATACAACTTGAACACAGAAATAATGTGTATATGGCATATGGTATAAATGGAATAGAAATACATATATAATCAAGTTGTCCACTATTATGCAAATTAGAGAACTATTAATTAGTTTTTATTAATTAATCGCAAATTATTAAAGAAACTTGAAAAAATTAGGATAGCTTCAATGTGGGTAAAAACAATAAACCACATACATTGTTTATATAATCAGGTCATACAAATATAGACAAAGAAACGTAAACAAATCTATTGGATTTTTGCCAGCATTGTTCAGGGACCTGGGTCTTTTTCAAATAAAAATAAGTTCTATTGTCATAGTTAGAAATACAACAAAGTACTGCTCACCTTCAAATCTCGGTGCACAACTCCTTGCTCATGCATGTAGTCAACAGCTTCTAAAACTTGCCTTATGAGACCCGAGGCATCTTTTTCAGTGTAGGAACCTTTTTCAACAATGCGGTCAAAAAGTTCTCCGCCTGTAACTCTATATTTTGCGAAGTATTAGAAAACAATGTTACAAAACTGACCTACATCATCATCAATTAAATTAAAAGTTAGACTTACAATTCCATAACAAGATACACCTTTGACTTATCCTCGAAAGTTTCCAACAATTGAACAATATTATGATGCGTTAACCTAAAAAAATGTATTGATAACTTTACTCAAGGTTCAAAATATTGCAGCTACAATGCAGCCCCGTTAATTATAATTTTTCACTTTCCACTTAACTGAATTAATATCTAGGTTAAAGTGAAATCTTAATTTATGATACGCACATAACACGCATTACAAATTTCTACATGATCAGAAAAAGTTTCATTAAAAAATTATTTGAAGGTCAATAAAATTAAAGACAAAATTAACCTTCAAAGTGAATCAAAATCCAGCCTTGTATGAAGATAGTTCTCTAATTAAACAATATAAACAGTTGCAAGTATTTAATGTCCAAAACACTTACTTTCGTAGCACCTTAATTTCATTTTCTAGTGAATCCTCTTTTCCTTTAAGGGCTTTCTTGTCAATAATTTTTATAGCATACAACTGGCCAGGGTGGTCCTTGCTCTCCCCTAGTCTCACGACTGAGAAGGCCCCACTAGAAGGCAATCCAATCATAAGTATTAATTTTACAGGATAATGTAAACAAAACTTACGTTCCCAACAAGTCCTTCATAACATACTTATCCTCAATAGAAGGCTGCTTATCTGGATCCTTGCCGTCCTTTTTACTCTTCTTCTCCGAATCTTTTTTCCCAAAAAGTGGCATTTTTGTTAATTTGACTCCTTCCTTCTGGCTCCTATTAAAACTCCAAATGAGAACATAAATATTACACTGTTGTCAACCTGACACTATGTACAACATCACTATGCACTTTATCACGGTGTTCACCTGCTCAAGAGCTCTATTTTAAACATATAAGCAAGTTAAACTGCTTATCTCTGCTACTGCAACGCTGCAAAGATAAAAGTAGATAACTTAGCTGCCACACAGTTGTCAAAGACAACTTAACACGTATTGCCAACCTCGCCAACCTTAGAAATATTTTACGAAAATTGTATGAATTCTAGGGAAATTATAGCGAACGATTTTTAAAAAAGTGTTAAAGCCGCATCTTTTCCTTATTTTGTGAACTATGAGTACTTTTAGAAATACAGCTTTAATATTTGCATTTTTTGCAATCGCGGTTTGGTCTAAATTCATAAAAACTGGCAAAAGTAAGAAATAGGGGACACCAGTCATTTCCACATTTTTGTATAATTAGGTTTGTATATCATCTCTAGTCCTCAGAATTACATTTCTAAAAATCCGTATTCTATTATCGTGGCGATTATTTACACATCAAAGCCATATAAAAATTTACAACCCACCAACTTTAGAAATTACAGGGTGTTCTGGTTTGACACCATCATTTTATTTTTGTGCAGTTGACTACTAACCATATGGCTTTCTTTTAAGCGCGAAAATTTAAATTGTAGCGTAACTGAACAAGCCATTTATTTATCAATATGCGAGTTTCCTAATTTACTAAATTCGTTTGGATAAAAATGTAACCAAATTTTGGTATCACTCACCACAATGTTACCTACATTTGAAATAGTAAAGAGCAGTGAAATTGTTAGTAGACCACTAGGGAGTTCCCCATGTTAGAACGCCTTAATGTCTGTATAGGAACAGTGTGGACAAACGAAATCAGCCACCATTTTCTTCCAAATAATGTACAAACCTATACGTTCGTTAAGTGTTTCTGCTGCATTTATTTTTAATACATACAATGTATTCTTCTTCTGTTCATGCATTAAAAAATAATAAATGACAAACAATATTTACTTGCTTAAAAATAACATGGCGCACTCTTAATCTTGGGCGGGGGGGCGAGATGAATGCATAAACATATTTTATAAAAATGTATTTAAACAATAAACTCCAGTTTTCTTTTTTACAAAGCTCTTAAATTACTTTAGTCATTGTTGCATTAATCTTTTTGTGTATACAGGGTGTTAGTTTGAAAACTTCCAATGTGCTATATCTCTGGAAGTACCTAAGACAGGTATTGAAAATTTCTAGAAACCGTTTCTGCAACATGGAGGGGAACCATCATGACTCAAAGGTAGGTAACCTTTTCTATTCAAACCATTAGGTTTAAGGTTCCCCAAAAAAAATTTTAAATGGTAACACCTACTTTGTAATACATCATTGAAAAGTTCTTACGAAATACTATTCAATAGTTGCAAAAATTTTTTCCTGTCTCGTACCGAAAAAATTAACAAACAAAACTCAATACATTCTGAACCAATTATTATAATTCAAATTTCAAAATTTGAGTTTGAATGTTTAAAATGATTTGCAGTGTTCTCCAGGCAATAGTAAAATCTACTCTCAAATTCTCTCTGAACATTTTGGAAAGTTTGTTGCAGAATAGCTCAGAACTCGTGAACTATTCCTTGGCACAGTTATCTGATGGACTGAAACTGTGTTTTGTAGACGACAGAATTTAAGAGGCCCCTTAAAACGACGTCTAATGGGGTCAAAATCTAGAGATCTTGGGGGCCATTCTGATTTTCTGAAACGAGTCGGGAAAAAATGTTTGCTACCATTGAATAGTATTTTGTAAGAGCTTTTCAATGAAGTATGAGAAAGTGGGACATAAACTTCACACAACTAACGAAAATTTTCCACTGCACTTGCTTTTGGAGCATCTTTACCATTTAGTAGAAGAGTACCTATAGATATCTATTTTAAAATGTTGCAGTGTCAAGTGAAACATTCCTGAAGTTAAATCTATATTTGGTCAATAGACTTCTACACAATTAGCTGTAACATTGGACCCTAATGTTTGTTTAGATGCAGTCCTTGGCTTTTTAAAGTCAATACTAAAATTATTGGCTTTTATTCATGCTTCATGAAAATTTTTTTAAAAGATGAAATTAGTGTTCCACGACCAGTATTTAGTTGAGCCACATCATCAACAAAATTTAGGGCAATTAAGCGGTCGCCGTCAGATTTTTGCATTATTTTCATCAATGGTTTTTCCCTTTTTCTTTGTGCCACTGGTACTAATTGTATATACATAATAAAAAATTAAGCATGTGAAATAGGTAAACTTCCTATTACCATTCCAGATACTCCCAGAAAGGGACCTCGATGGGGCAGTGTGAACAAGCGCTGTCAGTCGAGGTCACAGTGAAATGCGGCTGGGGCGGGGCCAAATCCCGGCTGAAGCGACCGTATTTTTAGGGTGCATCTTGCATGAATGTTTATGTAAGGGACGCCTGCACCCCCCTGAAATAATGCGAAAGCGTTGCCGGGGGGTGGGGTAGTGTGAATGAATGTTAAAAAAAATGTTACTCACAGAAAATTTTAATTTCCCAGATTTTTAACCAAAATAGGTAATGCATATATCTTCGTAATATTTTTTGGCATGATAATATGGTACACGTAAGAAAATATTACTTACCACTGACATTGTCGATATAAAAAAATCTTTTGGGCTAATTTTTGAAACTAGATAATATATTGTTTTCTAAATTCTAATTGTATACAATTTATTAGGATAAGTTCACACAGAAATGAGCAGTTTCTCATATTTTTTCCTTTGAATACTTTTATATACAATCGACATTGTGCAGGTTTTTGAATTAATAGTTAGTCTTCATAATGCAACCACAAACACTACAATGAATCCATTTTTCAGAATATAAATTCTTCTTCCTACTATTTCTTGTGGTAGTATCGTATCAATGTATATTTCTACTAAATATTCAGATAAGATTTATGTAGGTAGTAGCTTCCTTTCTTCAAGATCAGTGGGAATACGTTTCGTTGTTAAGTTCTTTGCATCAGAATTGTTGTATTTTAATATTGTAGACCCAAGCATATACCTACAGGTTCCACAACATATCTTAGTGAGGCAGCTGAATACACGCTGGTATATAATGCTGTCGCTTTCAAATTGAGACAATGACAGAACGTATTGTAAATTTGCTTCTGAGATTAAGATCATTTTGAATTAAATATTTGTTATTTACTTTCACTACAATACACGTATTAACAAATATATTTTAAAACCTAAACTTTGGGTTTCGGTTAATTCAAGGAAGGTAAGCAATTCGTGGAATGTCCATTAGTGCTCACTACTCATTAGTCAATGTTAATCCTAATAATTACATTTTTGAGTAAATAACATTAAGAAACTTTCTTGTAGCATTAAACCCAATAGAACTAATTTGAGCAACAGTTAAATACAAAGTAACTAAGCAAATACCATATTTTAAATTAAAAAATGTGTGGAAATTAGCGGAAACGAGTTTGCCTCAGCAATGACCGAAAACTTGATTAAGCAATATGAACACATGACAGAGGCCGAAGACAATCATTTGGAGAATGAAATAATTGATATTAGGACTGAACAACTTAGCAAATAATAAATATAAATTGTGATGATTCGGACTCAAGACTTTGGCATTGATTTTGAAAGCGACAATGAGTAAAATGTGTTACAGTCATTATTAACCATTGCGTACAATGTATTTCTTCTTCTTCTTTATCTTTTCCCTTTTGTACCATTACAGTGTAAGGTTTTCACTAGAAAAATTTCTTAAACTCTCTTCTGTTTCTGGCCATGTTGTTTACTTCAGCGATTGTTTTTCCTCGAGTCTCATGTAGTCTTGCCATTGTATCCTTGGTCTGCCTTTTTTTCTTTTATTCTTCTGGGTATCTTATCTTCTGTCATTCTTTTTAGGTGACCGTACCATCCAAGCTGTTTCTTTTCTATCTCATTTACTAGTGGGAGAAGTTTTAATTAATCTCTGATGCTCTTTTTTCTCACTCTGTCCCTTATTGTTTTTCCTGTTACTTTTCATAAATATCTCATTTCAGCTGCTGTTTATGTTTATCTAGCATAATGCGTTTCGGCGCTGTATGTTAAGATTGGTATATATGGTTTTGTAGATTTTTGTTTTGGAGTTATTTCTTAGCTTTTTTCCCTATTATTGATGTGATAGCAAACATTATTCGCTTTTTGTATTCTATTCTGTATTTCTCTGTCTATCGTACCATTGTTTGTGAAAATGGTTCCTAAATACTCATAGCTGTTCATTTCTTCTATTATTTTTCCTTTTATTTGTACGTTTTCAATTTCTTCTCTATTTATCGAAAACAATGTATTTCTTGCTTGTTATTTTTCTATTTTCCCTTTCAAATATTTATTGTAAAATGAGTAAGTCAGCAATACAGATATTACTTCTGTTGTATTATTGTATTTGCTTCTTCATGACATTGTGGTTTTTCGAAATTGTTCTGTTTGATAATTACTTTTCGTGTTTTGTGTAAATAATTGGTAGGCCAATGCCCAATAGTCTAATTACGAAAGGATAACTATTTTAGGTCTTCGATTAATTAATTTAAAATTCGAATATTTTGCTGAAATTATATAGCGGCAATAATAATAAAGATTGCCGCTTTGCAACAATGGCCAGTGTTTACAAATCTTCGAAGTGCACCTGCTAACACGAAACAATGCCGATTGCCTTTCCCGCCTGGGCTGACCCTTACCAAGATACCTTGCGGCAACTGTATTTCATATTTATACCTTTACATAGCAATTAGTGTTCTGGTTTATAAGATATAGGTATAATTTACCACCTCCGATTTTGTTGCTGTAATAATTAAGAGAAACATATTATCAGTTACTTAATAATCAAAGCTTTTATTATCATAAAATGCAGAATGATGCCTACTTAAATAGGCACTACTTTTGATTTATACTGAATATTATAAATTTTTTCCACCTAATACACTGTTAATATATCTAACAATAATAATGTAGCCTTTTTCTTATAACTAAAACTACAAAGGCAAGAGTTAGTACTTTCCAATAAAATAAAATCACAGTTCACAAATAGACACAATCTAAACAAAAACAGAGATTGTAGCAAGAATATGGCTGCCTTGACAATGCATTTCCACCAACAAATGGAAAATAAAACAGCGTATAGCCCCACTGTTCCTGTAAAGCCACTGTAGTGTGCCAAAATAAAATGAAAAGAACAATAGAATAAAAAACAATCTGTTGAAACAATGTATATTTTCATATAAATAACAAAAATTTAGGTGTTTGGAGAAGCTACAAGGAATGGTACACCATCTGATATATAAAATCACTAGAATGCCTACCATTTAGCTTTTCCAAATGAAAACCCATATGTAAATAAACGTACTTAATAATTTTCAAAATACACGATTTTCAAAAATTCTTGTAAACTAACTGATACAAATTAAGTTATATATGCACAAAATGCATGCATATAAAATACACGATTGGAAAAGGGATTTAAGCAGATGACAGAAGTCCCACACCACAAACAAGGTAAGTACAGCGGTTGACCATCTATACAAAAATAAATTGGACTACTTAAAGATAAGCAACAAAAATTTTGAGTGTTCTATATTTATTAAAACTGTCCTAAATGCAGTATATTAAGCCGAACTAACGTGATGTTGAAGGTCCAGGCGAACCGATTCTTTTTTTAACTTGCCTCTTCAAATCTTCAAAGTATGTTAACTGTGATTCGGCTAGCACCTGCGCCATGATCGTCTCGTCCCAGTCTTGATATTCAACTGTAAAAATGTGTTGTTACTACAATTCTTTTGTATAACAAACAATTTACCTTCCTGCTGATATTTGTTTTCATCTGTAACAGAAGATACTGCTACTTGTGAGCTCAGAGATACAGATCTGTCAACGTTTTCATTATTTTTTTTGCATTCTAATGCATAAGGTGGGTATGCAGTGCTCTTATTTGATTCACTATTAAAATCGATGTTCAACAACTGCTGGTTGTATGTCACGAGTTCAGATTTTTCGAATGTTGACAGAGGTGGATCTGTCAATGCTGCACTCATTCGAGGTGATGATGCTGTAATAAACAATTTAAATCACAACAGTAAAAAAATACTTTGCAATTCTCATACCCTGTGTTGGGTAACAATTCTTAGGAGAAGAGCTTCCTTTGGGAGACATGGATCCCTTAGGGGACATAGATCCTCGGCGAGAAGATCGCGGGCTAGAGCACATGGCTGATGTTATAGTGGAGCTACTACCAGCCACAGCAGCAGTGGAATGACTTTCTGTTTTAAGACGACGTTCAACATCTCGGTAATATTGAATGTACGACTCACGAGCTACTTGTTCCTCCAACGCTTCATTAGTTGCTTCCCAATCTGTTGCTTTAATTTTATCTTCTAACATGGTCTACAAAAAAAGTCTATTACTGATATATTAGACATAATTGTAAAGTTTCCGAAATGCATATTTCAGGAACAGGTTTCTAGCATTAACATTTTTGTAAGTATCATCGGCCTATCTCTTTACATTTAGGCTTTCAAAAATCAGAAGAGGAAAGTCTTCACAGATTACTGCATAATACAACAGCGCCATAGCTTACTCTATTCTTTTTTCAAATAAAGCAATACTTCTTTGAGATCACTGGAGGAGGAATCCCAACACAAAATAACAGTTTTTAATTAAAATTTTATGACCGTTTTTATATAAAAAAATCTGACTTTTGCTAGTGTTTCATTCTTGACAATTGGAATTTTGGCAACGAATACTAATGAGAGAGTAAAATGCAAGGTTTCAAATAATTTAAAGTCACACACAGCATCGGTGGTACTTTCTGCAATTTACAAAAAGCACTCGACTGAATAAAACGTGATACACTTTTAGAAAAATAAAAAACACTGAATTTTAATAATAATATTAATTTGATAAAATCCTATTTAAAAAACAAAAGTAAATTACAGCTGGTAACAATATACTTAAGCAACCTTTTACTATCACTAGCAGATCCTACAAAGCTCAGTTGTAGGCTCTACCCTGTTCTCAATATAGAGGATGGCCCAACGAAAACAAATCAGGCGTGTCTTGTAACAATGAACCCAGTGGTCGCGATAGATTTTGAGTTTAGATTATAGCACCACGGTACATTTGAAAAAAATATCGAGTATCGGTATCGCAATACTTTTTTTAATTATCGAGTATCGCGGATTTGCGATACTTTAGGGATGCAATTTTACTGGAACGCTCTAGGAAATCAAAATAAATAGGTTAATTCCAGTTTCTGTAAACCCTTTTAGGTACTAGGTAGGAATGTAAAAATTGGGTAAAACGTAAAACCCTGAGGGAGTATGTTAAGGTGTTTATCTATTCCACATTGAGAGGATTAACAATAACAATACTCATTACTTTATGTTATTGCCAAGCTTCTTGAAATATTTTAATCTTTAACAAATGTTTTTTAAGCACGCTGTTATTAAAAATTTGTTTAACTTTGGCCCACACCAAAGAGCAAAATTTAATGTTCAGTTCCCCATCGGAAAAGTATCGCTAAAGGTATAGCGATAGTTTTTCCTGTATCGACTATGGGTATCGTATTTTTTTATATATATGAACTATAAATATATATGAGAGAAATTATATAATAAACTAGCTGCCGCTGGGGTACCACACAAGGGCGTATCCAGCTCAAAATGGGAGGGGGGGAGCAGCTTTCTGAATCCAACTTCTTTCATAAGGGAATAGGGTCCATGGGGGGAGGGGGCATGCATCAATACACAATTACACAAGAAAAACACTATTTATTAATAAAATTAATTTTTGAACAGTAGTTTGCGAGGATTAATTGCAAATTTTCTAACTACAGCTTCCACTAATTGTTCTTTGTTTACGAAAACCCACTGACAATGAATGTTTAGCATGGCTAACCCATTTAACCTATTTTCACCAATAGTGCTTCTAAGCCATGTTTTAATTCGGCGAAGGAACCTGATTGAACGAAATTATTCTAGAAAGCTCCTTGTTGCCACGAGTTAACTATACATACATCCATCTGTGAGAAGTCATAAGAACTACAACCTGTACGTGTCTAATACACGTACAGGTTGTAGTCTTAGGACTTTTAACAGATGACGCGAAGGTCTCTATTTCGTAATTAGTTTTTTTCAAATGTTGACATACCAACAAGCAACCTATTAATAATTTTTTCAGAAATTTTTTATATTATTGTAATTTTTTCCACCTTGGAAGGAGGGCCAGCTGCACCCCCCCCCTCCTTGCCCCCCTCTATACGCCCTTGGTACCACGTAATTTATACTTGATCTTTAAGTTTAAAGACCACTAGACGGCTGCGGCTATGTAATTTTAGGCTGTCGCGTTTCAGCCTTAATCGCGACTGTCAGCTTATGTCGATTTACGTCACAATTCGCATAGAAGAAATGCATAATAAGCAATTGTAACGCGTCAGTTAGGCTAGTCTGTGACTGTCGATCTTCTAGTAAACGTTGGCTTTGCGTTATTCAGTACAGTGATAAAGTTCCACACAAAATTCATCATCATTATCATGATCCTCGTTTGCACCGCTTGCGCAGTGTCGAAGCGGTGTGAGACAGTGATAAGCTAGTTTGTACTATGCACAACAGGGCCCGAATCTGCGGGTGTGTGTAGAAATTTTTGTTTATGATCTTGTTACTCCTCTAATGCGACCATAACACGAGGAGTGCCAATAATTTGATCCCCAATAGCAAATGGAGACCGGGACCCAGTACCGATCACCCAGGGAATTAGAAAACTTTCCAACCCTGGAGAGATTCGAACCGGGAAGCGTTCGAACTATTACATCCAAAGTTTGTCTCTCCTACCACTGAGCCTTCCCCACCCCTTACAAAATTCATAATTTTGTTACTAAATATTTTTTGGCAGAATTTTATTTTTTAATAAGATACTTCCTAACGTAAATTTGTTTTCTATCGGTTTTTGTTCGTGCGCTATGACGTCATCATTCATTTTTTTAAATGGCAACCCCGTATTTTCTCCCTTATTTTGATAGACCTCCTCATCAGTTAAATAGCGATATAAAAGTTTAGTAACCCACATAAAATTTTTTTTACAAAAATTAAATACAATACAGCACCGTGTTTATTGTTTTTGTTTATATTTTGAATTATTTTGTATAAGTTAATTAGTGCGATTATCGATGTATATCGCTATTATAATCATGAATATGTGCGAAGACTTGTGAACAACTTAATTACGAATACAATACAGTCAGTTTTCGCGATTGTCTTTGGAAGAAAAAATTGTCAATGATATTTAAAATTATTATTAAAAAAAAATACATATTTCAGGCCAGTGTGGTGTTGTGGTTAAATTCGTTTTTTTTTAAATATAAATAATGTTTTTTTATAGAAACTTTCATATGTACATATCTCTTATCTCATTTAAACAAACATACTTACAAAACTTATTTTAATTTCTTTAAATAAAAATTGGAAATATCCATCTTTGTATCTAATAGCGTTAACCTTGAAACGCAAAAAAATTTGTCTGCGGCGCATACTCTCCTTTACCAGCTGGTTACCTTCAACGCTAAAGGCCTGCACTTCAAACCTATGCTTCGCTCCTGAGTCGATCAATTTACTTTACAGTAGTGTTTTTACTTTTGGATTTCGAGTATTGGTTCCCGCGAAAATGCAGTCCAAAGAAACAATACTGCTCAAAACGCCATTGCACATTCTGGAGCATTCATGAAATGATTAGACGGCATTCGTTGACCATACGTTGGCGTGAAGATCTGAACGTTTTTTTTTACTTTATCATGTCAAGTGTCACGTTTCGTAGTTGTTGTATTCTTTGAACATTTAAAATAGTTTATTCGATTTCGGAAAGAGTTGAAATAATTGCATTTTTCTTCGGAAACAATGAATGTGCCAATAGAAGCGCCGAATTATTCACCAAGCAACATATTGGTAAGCATGTGAATCGCAAGTATGTCTTGGAATTAGTGGGAAAATTTAGGGAGACCGAGTCTGTAACAAATAGTAAGTGAAATGCTGAAAATCCGGTAAGAAATTAAAAGGCGTACGTCGTGGTTTTGGGTCACGTCGTTGTCGATCCTACGTTCAGTACAAGGCAAATAGCTATTGCATCAGGTATTAATCAACCCAGTATTCCCCGAATTTTGTTCCTACAAGAACTAAATGAAGACAACTTGACCGCCGTTTGCAATATTGTGAGGGTATATGGTAAGTGAAGGGGTGGTAAATAATCTAAACTTTCTTTTTAACTTTTTTTTGTAAATAATACAGTCAATCGCCATAATTATAGCTATTGGTCAGATTCTTATCCGAGGATACTTCACCAAACACATACTCAACACCCCGAAAAATTAAATGTTTGGGATGGCATTTTTAGAGATCGTCTCGTTCTTTTTTCGTACCTGGTAATTTGACAGAACCAATGTATTTAGAATTGTTACAATACAACATTGATTCAATGTTAACTAATATTATAGAGAATGAAGATCATACTGTATTCCATCAGTGCGAAGCTTCATCGCATTATGCACTGGTTGTTCGACAGTATTTGGATCAAAGGCTTCCAGGTCAATCGATTGGAAGAAGAGGCGCTCACAAGATAGTCAGTTTATCTCCACTAAATTTCTTGTTGTGGGGTTATTTAATGAGCAAAATTTACGCACCCCAACCCAATTCTTTATAAGATTTATGGCAACGTATAATCAATGAATGCCATTTAATCACTCCAAATATACTTTAGAACGTGCGAGACATTTTGAACAGAACCTTTATTACTGTATGCACGCTGGTGGTGCGCATTTCGAACATTTACTACCTTGAAACTTTAGACTGCATTTCCGCGGGAACTAATGCTTAGAACTAAAAAAATAAAAAAATACTGTAAATCGAATTGATGGAGCTTTCAAAAGGTATGTTTTTTGATACCTCTTGCTATTTAAAATTTTTAAGGTGAAAATCACTCCAATTTTAGGGTTGAAGCTAGATGAACGGAAATAACCATAATACATGTCCCCTTGGAAAATTAATTTGACCCGTTCGGGAGTTTGTCGAAAAATGGATGTTTAGTGTCAAGAAACACGCCTATTTCGTATTCCAGTTTTATAATACTTCACTGCAGCGGTTTGGTTTCCTTTTATATACTGTGTGGCTGTTCAACAAACCTAAGACAAACCCTCAACACACAGATAGTTATAGACAATTAGTTTATTACCAACGTTTTCGAAGATATTAGAGAAAGCAATATAAACACTTTTTATTGAGATTTTAACAGCGAACCTGTATCATGTAAACCGAAAGCTAAACGAAGCTTACATTCGACTTGGTATATTATACACCTCAATAAACCGAAAAAGCTCTTCAAAAATAAAAGTGGTTTGCTAATACATAACTCGATCTTAAGACCTATCCTCATGTAAGCATGTCCAGTATGGAGTGCAGCATCACAAATGCATATTCAAAAAATACAAGTATTTCAAAACAAAGTGTTACGGATGGTGACTAATGCTGAGTGGTTTGTCTGGAATACACAAATACACTATGAACTTAAACAACCAACAACAGAAGAATTCATTAACAAGAAGTGCTCTAAGTTTTTTACAAACTTCAACTGTGTCCAAGTGCTGAAGTGCATCAGCTAGGGAAAAAAGATGTACATAAAGACTCAAACGTCGGTTACCGCAAGATAATTTAATCTTAACCTAACAATTTATTCAGTATAAAATTGTTGATTAACAAAACTATGAATAGCAATTATGTATCCGCTGAACAGGTTTTCCTAATTAAAAAAATATATATACAGTGTGTTTGTAAATGGCGTAATATGCTTTAATTTCGATATTAATAAATATACAAAATAACTGGGCAGCAAAACAACATAAAACGTATTAATTTGTCAGGTGGTGAGGTGATGACAATGTATTTAATATTTTCTATTTTTTTTGTTGTTATTATGTCTATGTCTATTAACACATAAGTATTATATTTACTTTCGCAATTTATTGCAATACATAGTGTTAAAGGTAATACGCATTTTGGTGTTTTCAAACTCCTACTTAAATGAAGTAACGATGTTTCGTTGCATTATTTGGTTTAATCAATTATTAATAATTTTTCATCATTGCTTACTTTAGAAAAGAAAATTACTTTATTAAATTAAAAAAAATATCTGCGCTAAAAGTGTAAGTATGTAAGAGTGAGTAATTTTCAGTGTACAAGCTGTGCAATGAGCTCATGCTGTATCAAACATGGAAAAACATTTGTAAACCAAATATTAATTATCATGCAAACAGAGCAGTCTGCAATAAAAATACAAGAGCACTTTTTTCTTTATTAGGGAAAGGTTATTAATTTAAGGACATCTTGTATACAGAATGTGTTAAATTCAGGACGAGTAGATTTGCTCAGTTATTAATAACTATCAAAAGCATATATTTTCATAACAGTTATTTAGTTTTAGACATCAAGTATTTTGGACAAACAAAATAAGTTAGTTGCTTTAGGTTTAAGCAGATTACCTTAATTTGTTTAAATATTCTTTAAGCTCATCTCATTGTATAGTCCGTTCTCTGCCCAGCGAGAAAATCGGAGAAAATCGACCTTATGTACAAAATGAGTTTAACAGATTACAAGGTATTACCGATTACTATTTGCAGGTAATTTTTGGTATGGGGTTTTTTCCAGAGACGGACTCAAATAGTCGTATATTTTAGTTTAGAATTGTGGTGTCGAGGTCATTGAAGGATTATTGCTTATGTAATGTCAAGTTAGGTAAACTTCTTAAATATTAAATTTTAAAATGGATATTTAATTACGTAGAAATTACCAAACAAATAACATGTTTTTGCAAAAAAAATTCTTTATACTGTCTGTAAAATAAATTTTAGGGTACTTTCGAATTTTACCTGAATGCTATTCTTGTAACTGATTTTATGTACTTGTCGTAGTTCTAGCCGTCTATTGTTGACGAAATGTTTACAGCGCTTAAACCCAGCTTACAACTAATCCTATCCTCTTGCAAAATTCTCGGTCGGTAGTGAACGCACTATATGACATTTTATCTTTAAAAACAGTAATACAGTGCACACTGTTTATTGGAATCATGGATAATGTTGTGATTTGGGTATTATTATCATTTTACGAAGAACGGGCTGGCCGTGTATGACTACAGGGGAAAAATATCATTTATAGTAATCATGACTTCGATTTATGTTATCAATTTACGATTGTTTTTATACAAGAGTAATAACCATGTTTGCATGCATTTTTATTCGGTATTTTCAAGCTCGAGTGGTGCCGGACCTATCTCTCTCATAAGCTGACAGACAGCCTGGAAGCTGTTTGGCAACAACTAACTCCGTTTTATTTGAACCTTTTGCAATGGCTGATGTAGAAAAAAAGAAAATTAACATTTTAGAACAGATGATAAGTTGCCAACAATAAGCCAGCAAAATGCAGCAGCACAACTAAACATTCAGCAGTTAGTTTGGTGTAAAATTTAAAAAAAAAGTGTTGAAACAGAAGAAGCTGCACAGAAGAATGACAATTTAAATACTACAAGAAATCTCACTGGGAAAGGTGATAAAATGGAATCTGCACTAAAACTGTGGTTCGCTAATGTCCGTGAACATGATGCAGGTGTAGGTGGCCCACTGATGTGCCAGAACATGGTAGAACTTGTGAAGAAACGAAAAAGGAAAGAAGATTTTATTACACCGAAAGAATGATTTCTCCCTTTATTGTTATCAAAAACCCCGAGTCCCTATGTGATCATAATAAGCAGCTTGCACTCTATTACTATTTACCAAGTTAATAATAAGCAAGATATTTACATTAAAATGCAAATTTATCGTGTACTATTCATTTTAGTTTGACCATATGAAATATATGCTCTTTGGTTTGACACAAAGAAAAATGCGATACATTTTCAGGCGGCAAGTAATTTGGGTATACAAAACAACTATGCTGATTTCCTTTTTTAAGCAGAACATACATTGTTGTGTTTTTATTGAATAGAACACCCTGCATTTTCAGACTAGTTTGAGAGCATATTTTCTCTTTAAAAACTGTGTACAGCTTGTCAGATTTAACCTTGCTGGTGCACTAGGAGGAACAGAGACGAATACAATGTATATGGGCAGTTAGCATTCAGTACACTCAGTAAAAGAAACGCGTGTACGCTTCCCTGCTTTAATTTTAGATTGAAACTCCATTGCAAGCACTTTTCACTGGAGTGTACAGCGATGTTGACTGCTACAAACACATGATGAAATGATCTCTAGACCTCCCCCACTAATTTCATGGTAGTGCGCAATGTTCACTCCCCAGCAAGATTAAAACCGGCAAGCTGTATCTAAATTATATAAAATAATAAGTGAGGTACTATTTCTAAAAAAATGATATTTTAGATGCAAATGTCTTGCTTATAGTTAACTTCAAATCTACAGTTGTATATAGCTGCTTAGAGAAAAAATATACAATAAAATTAGCTGAAAAACAGGGTCTTTCATTATGAAAAATTAAAATAACGTTTCTTCTGTTTAAAAGGAAATTCAGCCATCTTGTTTTGTTTGCCCAAAATACTAGTTATTCCACCTGAATTATGTTTACTAAACGTGCTTTTTTTCTATATCTAGTAATAAGTGAGCAAATCAACTTGCCCTGAATTTATACCTAGTCTGTACATATCTGTTTTTTTTTGTATGTCCATAAATATCTGACAATTATATCCATAGTATTAAATTTTAACTTTAATGAAACACGACAATTTGCAAAACATTTCCATAATTTAAAATTGATAAACAAAATTCAGTTAAACTCTAAGAAGTTATGAAAAGTGAAAAATTTAACCCTCCTGAAAACAAATACAAATTATTACATTTAAAATATTATTCCATGAGTTGTCTTCAGTGTTCTTTATGAAATCTCAACTGAAATCGTTCCTATAATAGTAAAATATGTATTATAAACAGAACCGAGTAGCTAATGTTTAATTTTTTGCCAAATTAAAACTTATTAATTATGGTTCAATAAACTAGATCCTAGAAGAATTTCATGACTTTTATAACTACTATACTCATTGCATGTCTTTTAGAAGCCCTGCTAGAATTTGAGATAGGCTGTACCACTTAACTAATAATAATAAAATCCAATCCACAATTCTAGTTAAATTCATTAATTTAGGATTAAAAACTAACCTGCTCAATAAGCAGCTCCTCACTTTGGCGAACAGCATCATGAACTTCCCGTCCATCCATGTCACACCTTGTGCAGTAGTTGGGCAATCCCAATCCGACTAAAATTGATGGTTTCTTGGGATTGGTAATAGAGTTATAGTGGCACATTCGGTGGTACGACACTCGAATGGGCTCATAGGAATTTATACTAGATGCATTAAATATGTTGATTGGTTCTACAACAAAAATAAGGAACAGATTGGTGGAAATTCATTTGTAATTAAAGTATGAGCATATTTAATGCTATTCTATACAAAAATGTTAAGGAAGAACTCCTTAGGTCTACATATAAAGGTAGAGGATATATTAGAATGGAAGAAAGAAAAGAAAGGAGGATGGAAGTCAAAAATGAAATGGAAAACCTTTGGTATGGAGATACAGAAAAAGTATATGGAAACTATTTTTGGCACATAGTTTAAAGATTAAAAGGAGCAAATATGCCACAGATTATAAAATATATAAAAAGATAAGAAGATTAATTTACTTACAGATCAGAAAACTATAGTCGATGTATGAAGAAAGCATTATGACAATTTCAAGGTAAAAGAATTAGAAAAACAACATAATGACCGAACAGAGAGAAAAGTAGAAAATAGTGATAACGGAAGAAGTCGAGAATATAATGAAAGCAATAAAATGTATTAAACTGCTAGAAATGACAAAACTGTGAAATTTGACTGATTGGGTGCAGAGTAGCTGCATGACCCGAGTCAAACTTAAGCCGTGCAGCCTGTATATTAAAAAGAGGTAACTGCGACAAATATGAATTGATAGACATAATTTACAAGACAATTATTGGGGCCTTCAGCAAAAATAAAAGTGGATAAAGAATTGACATGGTATGGGCATGTTTGTAGAATGGGCAAGCATACCAAAAATAATTACCACGATGAAAGCAGAAGAAAGAATACAGAGAGACAGAACAAGAATATTAAGCGAGAAGCATGTAGAAGATTTGGTGAAGAATATAGGAAATACTGTATCAAATGACAGATGCAGGAGGGCACTAGTGGAATTCCCAAGGCAGAAGGAAACCGGGCTACCCAAGGGAAAAATAGAGGACAGGCGAAAAAGAAACAAACATGACAATTTTGGAGATCAGGTTTTTATCGAGAAACAGAGGAGAATGAAAAAACCTCAAAACAGCTTATGTCCCCTATGGCATTAATAGGTTACATCATCGTTATATCAAAAAACAGCAGGATAGCAACGATAGAAAAATATCTATCTGTTCCTGTAAAATTTGCAACAATGGAAATAGGAGATTTGATCAGCTCATCCGTGATATATAAAAAATGGATAAAAAATAAATACAGAGGAACGAATAGGAATTACTACCAACATGAAGAAAAGTAAGTAAAAGATAGAAGAAGAACCATACCAGAAGTGAGGTTAGTAAGAGACAAAAAAGTGTATAAGAAATGCGTGCAAATCTGGCAGGAAGAGAAATGATTAAGAATAGGAACAGTTACCCAGATGAAAGAAGAAGGAAGAAAAATATTACAGAAAAAGAATTATAGATTTGGTAAAGAAGAAAGGAGAAACTATATGAAAAAAGAGCAGGTGATAAAAAGATGTATAGGAAATGGTTTGTAAATAGATACGAAGAGCAATGATGACCTGGGCATGGGATGCATAATAAAGGTTATCAAATATGACACCACACTAGGGCTACCGGTTTTCATTACAAAAAATTGTTATCTTTTATAATTGCTATTAACATTACCTTAAGCTTCAAAATATAAAAACAAAAAAATTTAAAAAAAAGTATACCAGTATGATAGCAATAAACTTCAATTGTCCGGTTATACATTTCTGAAATAGCCTGGATTTCAAGGTGGTTTCCGTGTACATGCCATCTGCGTTTTCGTTCAACATACTTATCAAAGTCTTCTGTTACGTACGGGGCAAAAAAATCCTGATTCTTGACCTAAAGGTAGAAACATTAATTTTTAAAAAGTCGAGGTAATTTTATTCTATTCAAATTTACTATGTAGTCCATGCATTGTGTCCTCACAGTCGAATGCAGTTCTTGATCCCCATAGACTTGGTCTGCTATTGCACGAAATAAACATGCACCATCTTCATGCATTTTTTTAATCTCAAACCCTAGCTTCATGAGGCATCTTGAAAAGTATGCATCTCTCTGTAATATATATATTTTTACAATAACATCTGCAAATCAGTAAGCTAGTACTTACCCGAGCCCACTCTTCATCTGTTGGTGAACTCACTGTCAGTGGACGCCTTGAATTGTATTCATCTTCACTATTGCACCCACTACCATCTTCATCTACATAAGCTATTTCTTTTGTTTCAACAACAGCACTGGATGGTCCCGCATCCTCACTATCACCAGCAACTGATGCATCATTCTCTTGATTTTCTGGTTTATTGGTGCGTTTAGTTTGATGTTCATGTTTCCTCTTTCTCCTCAATTCTCGTTGCTTTTGACGTTCCCTTTCGCGACGCTCTCGGGGTGTGTCAATAGGGGTTTCTTTGTAGCGTGTTTGTAAATTGCGATCTTTTCTCTCAGTTGTATTGCTGTTGCTATCAAATATATTGTGTTAAAGATATCAACAATAATATTGTATTTACTTACTATTGAAAAGGTCTTCTATTTGAAGCTGCACTGGCCTCATTCGTCCCATTATGTTCGTCTCTATGTCTTGAATTTCTGTCTTTTGAATTCTACAAAGCAAATGTTAAATAAGCAAGGTCAAATTAAGTAGCAAATGATGCTATAGTAGGAAGGTTGGGTTACAGGGAGTTGACATTTCATTGCAAAAGTATAAGTTAATAATAATATCATAGGTCTTTTGCAGAATAGCCATTTGTACATTTTCTGTGAATATACATGTTGCTCAAATCAAATGAGTAATAAAAGAAATAAAAATGTTATCAGAATTAGTACATAATAATTAACATTACTTACATTCTGATTGCTGCTATCATTAGGTTCGTCGTTATTATTTCCACTAACAGCCCGTTTAGTGGGCAAAATAGTCATATTTTCGTTTTTATGTATTTAAGAATCAGGGAAATATACGAATAGTAATAAACAGTCACAAAAATTGGATCAGTTTGACAATCTGTGGATGTATTTTGACAAAACAGCTGCTTCGATCTACCAACTTGATAAACGTATCCTAAATACGCGGCTGTGTCTAAACAGCCATTTAAGGTATTTTACAAAAATGTTCGTTACTCTAATTTCAAAAATTATGATTACCTTTCCTATTACACTGATCGCTAATTCTTTAAACTTAGAATATTAAATGCAGTGTATATATTTTTAATTTTTTTTAAGTTTGTTTATGATTTATATTTAACAGTAATTACTACAGTAGTAACAGCATAGCATAGTATTAGATGTAATGTTGCCAACTGTCTTCAATTATAGGGATATAACTTATTCCAATTTGATGATTTTTCTCATGGCAGTGGCGGGCTGCAAATTTCCACAGGCCATGCCAAACTGAAATGAAACGACCCATAATGTATTATTTTTTTACATGAGGAGAGGGATGCTAATAAGTAAATAAAATAAAATATAAAACAAAACTATCTAATGATATAATATTAAACGTAAAGATATATAGTATATCTATACATATTTGATATTATAGTATATACAAACACAACATATAAAACCTATAATTTAGCTGGTTTCACACTTGCCATGCAGTACGGAGAAGATACAAATACAATGTTCACAAATTTATTTATAAACTTTGTTTCAGGTAAAAATTTAATCTTCTTCGCACAGTTTCAAAATGTAGCAATCATTTTTAAAATTTCCTTGGGCCCCCCTAACGAAAGAAGTGAAAAGCAAAAAAATTCAAGGGTCCCAAGAGCCAAGTTTTTGAATAATGGTGGCTTTTCGCCTGGATTAATTATTAAGTTATATATAATATAATATATACACAAGCACGTGCTTAACGCACCAAGGCGGAAGGGAGCTTAACAGATTTTTTTTGCTCGAGAAATTGTTAAGCGGTGTTTTAGGCTTATAAAGTTTAAGGAGAGAAATTTGGGGATTAGGAGCCTCACTCCGGCCCTGTGCTTAGGGCATCAGATGGTCTTAATCCGTCTCTGCTTTTTGGGACAACTGTTTATGAAATGTCCAAAAGTCTATTTGGGATTCCATTGTTGACTTGGTTAAAAACTTTTCTCCTACGCTATTCTTCAATCAAGCTTTTTTTGGGGTTTAGTCCAGGTTCCTACTGAAGATGGCAATTTAATTGCCGAAATACTTATCTAGGTGTTCTTAATATCGTAAGGAATTTTCCAAAGTTTTATATACTTGAACCACCTTCTCCATGCAATCCCATAGAATTTTTAGATAAAGATACATACGTTAAAGTTTTTTTTGCTCATTAATTTGTCTCGGTCCTTACTTCTCTTCTTTCTAGCTTCTCTGATTTTTTGATATTTATGATAATACTGCAGCTGAACCCATCGGGCCCATCCGAAATCGCACTCCGAAACTTTGGGAGTCCGGGCAAAAACGATCGCGGAGAAACCATGATCAGCTTCCTACTGGAAAATAATCTATTTCAAATAAACAGCTACTACTACAAAAAACTTCAAAGAAGATGGACGTGGGAAAGCCCCGACGGTAAAACGCACAATGAAATCGACTATTTTATAACAGACACAAAACAGATTTTTGAAGACGTCACATATTAAATCGATTCTCAACCGGAAGCGACCATCGCAAAAATACCTACTGCTCAAAAAGCTCAAAACTTGAAAAAATCCGCCAAGGAACCCAAACTAAAATGGAAGAACGGAGAGCGCTCAAAGGAAAACCAAATGTAAACTAACAAAAACTAAGAGAAATCAACTAATTGTAAGAAATATCCAGAAAAATAAAAAGAGACATTAGAAAACACAAATATGATAAAATCAGCCAAACTATTGAACAAAGTAAAAGTATGAAAGTTTTAAGGAAACAATTAACAAACGGCAAGAAGGAAATCTTCCAACTCAAAGATAAGGAAGGGAACCTTACATCAAGTAGAGAAAACATAATACAGATTGCAGAATAATATTCTACAACCAGTTATATACAAACAACCATCCCTACCCAGATCTAAACATACACATAACACAACCTAGAGAAAATACAAAATCAAGGATCAGAAAACATTCCTAATATCACAAACTCAGAAATCTATTACGCCTTAAGGAAAATGAAAAACAACAGAGCACCTGGTGAAGACGGCATTGTAACTGAAGCGATAAAACTCGGAGAACCAGTGCTAATAGAGAAACTACTCAACTTATGCCTACATAACCAGGAGATCCCTTCAGGATGGAACAACGCGATAACCATCCTCTTACACAAAAAAAGGAGATATAACGCAGCTTGACAACTACAGACCGATTAGCTTGATTAACCACCTCTATAAGCTATACACTCGCATATTAACATCTAGATTAGAAGCAAAACTTGTTTTCTACCAGCCACGAAAACAGACTGGTTTTCGCTCCGGATCACCATCTCCAATGCTTAAAAGAACTAATTGAAAAAACCATCGAGTACAATAGACTTTTAGTACTACTAATATTTGTAGATATCCAAAAATCGTTCGACACGGTAGAAATGCAATCCTAAAAGCTCTGAAAAAGAGTAGGTTAGATTATCGATATACCAATACCATCTATAACATCTACAAACATGCAACAACCACCACAACACTTCATGATACCACACAAAAAATTAACATCAAGTGGGGAGTCACACAAGGCGACACTGTCACCCAAATTATTCACAGCAGTTCTGGAACACGCCTTTAAAACTTTAAACTGGGAGAACAAAGGCATAGATATAGCCGGCGAAAAATTAAACAACTTGCGATTCGCAGATGACACAGTGTTGATTACAGACAACCTAGGTGAAGCTAAGGAAATGCTACAAGAACTGCAAAACGCAACACGGATGGTGGGACTAAGTATAAATTACAGCAAGACAAAGATAATGACAAATCTAGTCCCAAACGGAAACATATACATCAGAGGAGCTGAAATAGAGTTAGTTGAGAGGTATATTTGGGGCATGAGGATAAAATCAGCAGGGATAACCAAACCTGCGAACTCCTGAGTCCAATTAATCTAGGCTGGGTGGTATACGACAAACTCAGATTCATCGGTGCCACTATAGTATGAGGTCTACTATCACGTTTCTACTGTAGCTTGCGGTCTACCACACAGTATATATCAATATTTTGTTAGTCAAACTAATAGCGAAATTGGTACTCAAAAGAGTAATTTTAAACAATTTTGTTTATTACTTTTTGGTGATGGTAAAGTAGCTTATTATACATCACTGTAAATAGGGTCACTAAGATCCACTTACTTCCATTTATTTTCAAATTTCAAATAATACCCATTATCTACATACTTTGTTAGATTAGAGCTTAGTTTCAATATTTTATGGGATTTTCCAGCATTATGTAGGGGCTGTAGGGGTATACATATAGCAGGCGAAAAATATCTAAGGGTTATTAGTTCAGTCAGAGCATCATGAAACAACAATATTGCAGAAAGATTTCTACAGAACTGTTATTTTAAGCGAAGTCACCGCAGTTATATTTTTACCGGAACATGGACTTCTGGATGAACCACAACAAGCAGAACCGTGTCATCGATGTGGGAGTATCATGCAGGAGAAGAGGAGATGCGATAGAGGTGGAGAATCCAGACCCGTGCTTCGTTGCCCTTGTAAGGGATGTCAAGTGACACGATCAGTTCGAAGAGGCAACGAGTTTTTCCATTATACGGATATGAACAACAAACTAAACTCCAAGCTCAGCCTATGCAATATTCAGGAGCTCGTGTTCTTCTTCACTAAAGAAATTCCTATGGGTAATGCAGCTGCTCTTACGGAGAAATCGCCGAACCTCATCACTGATTGGTATATGTGTCGAGAAATATGCAGAGTTATCGTTTTCTGTGACAGAAAAGGGTAGATGGTAGGCACCATAGACAGCACCATCCAAATTGATGAAGCAGGATTTGCCGGTCGCCGAAAATACAGTCGTGGTCAGATGTTGATCGGCGGCAAAGCTGCAGAATCTGAAAACAGCGACGCTGAAGTCCAAAACAACAGGAACCATGGTAGAAGAATTGATGGCCCTTGGGTGTTTGGAATGAAGAAAGGGTCTGATTGTCGCTATTTTTTGGTGGAGCGGCGGGACAGAGCTACTTTGATGCCAATAATCCAACGGGAAGCTGAGTTGGGATCAGTTATTCATTCTGACGAGTGGCCAGCATACGGAAATTTGAATCAACTCGATTACCAACATCACACCGTGGACCATCAGCAGAATTATATAGATCCGGTGACAGGAGCCCCTACTTAAGGAATCGAAAGATCTTGGCTGGACGCAAAAAAACCGAATTTTGAAAAAAAATTAGGGGCGTTTCACGTCAGCATTTGCTGTCTCATTTGGACCACTACTGCTGGAAGTTATTATGAAAAGAGGTTGATAACTTGTTTATTGCGTTTATGGATGATATTAGACAAGTATACAGATAATGTGTATTGTGATAATGTAAACCTGAAAATAAAATGTTTCCTTATTGAGTGGATATTTGTTCTTGAACATGCTAACCGTAATATATATACCGCAAAGTGCTGCAGTAGTAATGCGATGGTGGACTGCATACTATTCTAATAGTAATAAAGTAACCGTAGACCGCATACTATAGCGGCACCTATACATCTTTAAAGGTTGCATCCCTATGAGTTTAAAGAAGAAAACTGTCAATACATGTGTTCTGCCAGTGCTCACCTATGGAGCAGAGACTCTAACCGTGACAAAAACATTAACAGGAAAACTGAGCATTGCACAACGGAAGATGGAAAGATCGATGTTGAGAATAACACTGAAAGATAAATTAAGAAATGAAGAGGTACGTAGAACGGGAGTAGAGGACGTAATAGAAAAAGATACCCAAATTGAAGTGGCGATGGGCTGGCCATGTGCCGCGGCAAACAGTTAGAAGATTATTGAGTGGAAGCCGAGGGCTGACAAGCGAAGTCGAGGGAGACCATCCATCCGATGGATGGACGATTTGAAAAAACTGGGTTGCAACTGCTCAAGATAGGGGAAATTGGGAAAATCTGGAGGAGGTCTATGTCCGATAGCGGACAATACTGGCTGGGTGATGATGATTCTGGCCATCTAATAATTTCACTTTTGAGAACGATCTTTCACCCTTCATTTTTGGGTAGTTCCAAGGGCCCCCTATGCGAGGCAAAAATCACATGTTCTTGTTTTCTTTTGTAATTTAAATATGTAAATCTAGTTCAGTAGAATGTCTAAGGGCCCTATTTACGTCGCATTGAGAAGCCATTTCAAAACAAAACTGTGTTACTGAAAAATCAATTGGGCAATTTTAAAATTAATATTGGACTTCTATGAACTTAAAAACAAGAACGAATATTAAAAATTAAATTAACAGAATTCGGTTTTTTTGTGTCAAATAAGATCTTAAACACATTTTTTATAAAATTATGAAAATAATTGTATTCCCAGGAATTCCCGGGACTTTCTTTTTAAATTTGTGTCGAGTCCCAGGAACAGAAAAATTGTCGATACCGAGAAACTCTAGTCAGAATGTATGAGATAAATGTTACAATTAATACATTCCAGAAATTTCTTCTCTTTTGGTATGTTGCCCATATTATACTTATTGAATAAAATAGTTAATTTTCATCAACCAGTCCCGTTTGGTCCAGCCCACTGGGAAAATGTCCAGTGTCTCTCGGAGCCCATCTACCACTGCTCATATGTTTTTCTATTCTCTTTGTGGCCGTTTTGTAGATGCATTAGCAAAATACTGCAACTAAATAATTTTTGTAAATATGTATTTACATCGACATCTTAGGCACGAGGTGCTTACAATACTAAATCGTTTTATCTGTACCATTTTGTTTATGCACGTTTATTTATCGTTTTCAATGATTTTTTAATCTATTATAGCATGTTGCAGCAGTAAGACAGCACGCAGCTAAAAGAATTTAATTTTATAACTAGAACTTAAGTCACTTTCCCCCAGCGATAATGTAAATATAATGGAGATAATAGCTGTCGTTTGTGGATATAAAAACAGCATGGAAAAAACTACGAAAAATGTTTAATAAGAGTTTAAAATAATGAAATTAAATAACATTGCATACACAATAAAGCATTATGAAATTACAAAATACAATAATATAAAACAATATTCTCTATACATTATAGGAGTAATACTAATGGTAGATGCATTATAATATAATTTACTAATACATGATTTGTATAAAATAAAGAATGTTAAAATTTCCATTTTAAAACTTAATGGCTTGAATTTTGTACCAATACCTAATAAATTAAATATGTCAGCATGCAATAATAATTTTTTAATTCAACATCGCCTGTCTCAAATGTTCCGGTGCATGATAATGTTGTTGTGGAGTTAAAGATGGGTGTAAAGGTGGTGGAAAGCATCTCACATGTTCAACAGACATTTCATCGTTTTCACTGGATTTTAAAAATTTGTTAAGAATTGCAAAGATTTGTGAATTTAAAACTTGAAATCGTCTGATTCTGTCCACCATTCTTTTTAAACTCTAAAATGTACAAAAGAATAAATCAACGCCCTAGAAACTTATATTATACTTACAATTCCTTTAACAACTTCGTCTTTCATATCAACCCTTTGAACACGTAAGATATGATAACAAAAATCAAGAGCTTCAAATCGCCGTTGTTGACCTAGCAACACTATCATTGTACAACCAGCCCAATGTAGACCTTCTCCAAAGAGTTCCCTGCATGCCACAAATACGTGAGAGGAAAGAACATTACCATATATTTTAAAAAACTTACTCAACAGTGTATTCCGTTTCACCAACAGGAATACAATACACAAATTGCAATGCAGACCACAATCTATGGAACTCTGTGCATTCATCAACATTCATAACACCATTTGCAGGAGGAGGTCCTACCCAAACCGGATCATCCAGAAAACTTCTCAATCTGTTTAGTACCACTTCGAATATTGAAAGGCCACAACAAAGTCTTTCTCTCGTTAGTAGATCTCCTTCCCGCGATATCATTGCTTGCTAATACACAAAAAAACGTTAACAAACTAATTTTAAAAATATTAAGGGAAGCAGGCTACCTTGGCTGTTCCTAATTTTTCAATATTTGGCACGATTTGTAAAGCTGCATATTTGGCTTCAAGTCTCTTTTGTTTAGTTTCTGGCTTTTCACCTTCTGCAAATTAAAAAAAATAATGGGTGATGATTTAGGAATTCTGATTATAGTTTTTACCTTTACAATAAGGTCTAGGTAAAATGTTCTGGAATGGCGCTGCTTGTAGTAAATCACAAACTTCTTCTTGGGACAATGCTTGTTCCATTAAAAGGCAGAATAGTATGGTGTTTCCGAATTCACGAAAATTATGGAACAATTCAGTTCTTGCATCAGGATATTGCACAATGTCATTCAGTTGGGCATGATAGTAACTTAAAACACCTATTTAAACAAATATAAATACAATTCTAAAATTTAACGATATGTATGAGAACACAGACCTGGAGACCCATAATCGTAACGAGGAAGTTTACATACTTTAGGCATGGCTTCCATCAATGTTTTAGTGAACTGGAGTAGGTTTCCCTGAACCAAGCTTTTGACAATTTTTAAGAGCTCTTCCATTACAACCGCTATGCCTTGGTAACCCAACAGTTTGCACATAGCATGAAAATGATGCGGTCCAACAAAGCCTACGAGTGTGATCTTTTGATAAAGCAGATGATCTATATTTTGAAATATAAGTACCTGAATATTGAGCATACTGGGTAGTGTATGCCATGTTTAGTGGTTTTGTTCCCCATAAGTAATGGTGGGACATTTGCGGTGGTTTGTCTCTATGTACAGCAGCTGTAAATGCTATATGTCCTTTATACTTTGTAAACCTAAAAATAGTTTAAATGGAACTTTTCCCAAGTGATATTATTTAAAGGAGATTTAGCTTCTATTTTGCATATAAAAATAGTACTCTAGATAAAAGGGATCTACAGTTTAAAATAAATTCTAATGTAGATCCCAGTAATGCTTTCATTCCCAAAGAATTGTTGAGGTATAAAGACTACGTTACCTATTCGTAGCAGCATTGTAGACATAATTTGGGAGGAAATCGTAATTTAATTCCCAAAACACATGAAGAGTGATTCGGCCATATGGAGCAAGAACATTGTGATTAGCTTCCCGAAACATAGAATCAAAATCATCCAAGGCTAACCACTTGCTAAGAAGTTTGTGGCACAATCGGTTAACCTAAACAACAAACTTGTTAAAGGATATTTTATATGGGAATGTTACTTGTAATTTTAACCTCCAAAAGGCCTTCAAGTTCCATAACTCCCGTAATATCACCCGCTTCAAACTTACTAATAGCTAAATCTAATGATTTTTGCATATCAGCATTGATTCGTTGAGTGATAAGTTTGTTTAAATCAATCGATCTACCAAGCAACTGCACATGGCGTTGCTTCAGTAGGGTCTCATATCGATTTGCACGTGGGTAAGGCAGCAAATAAGCACCTAATGCTGCACATTCCACTCTAAAGCGTTTATCTAAAAATATACTGCAAAAAAATTATAAGGAGGTGATTTTCAAGATCATCATGTAATACCTGGCAGCCAGTTGTTTATAGTAGGCAAAAATCTGTTCACTTAATTTGTACACAAATTGATCGAAACATAAATTAACTTCTGCTTCAACCTCATCATACAAAAACTGCTTACGGAAAATTGTTAAGGCATACAAAGCACTATCGTTGTATAAATCTAATGGGTACAAAACATACCTAAAAGAATTATATATAATATTCATGTATGTTTTCCATTGTTTAAACTCACTCCATCATCGATGGTTCTTTGGTTTTCAAAATATGGTCAGTTAAAATCCAGGGCATTGACATATCAATAGGGAACTGTATTCTCTTTTCCATCGTTACAAGGTCATTACATTCTTCATTGTGATGATGACGAACTGTACATTTCTATTAGAAAAATATATAAAACCCACTGCATTTTGCTGATGTAAATAATTTTAATTGAAAAAAAGCTTACATTTATACGTCGACCCATGGTCATCTCCAAATAAAATTCTCGGTACCACAACTGTGATAAATCACAACAGCTTTGGAGAGACTCTAAATTCAAACATATAAGAATATATTCTGATTAGGTACAAATATCGATAAAACTAACCACTAAAATTGAGGAGATAACCCCAATAAAAAGAAGTCTTATGAAACTGATCAATTTGCATGAGATATTGCCCGTCGATATCTTTCCTCAGAGTTCTCTTTCCACCAGATTTGTCTGCAATCAACGATTCCAACATGGTACGGACCATATACAACTGGGTAGAAGAAGGGCCTACAATTAAATTTCAACTGAGAATTGTTCATCAGTGAAGCATGTTTAGACACTTACCAACATTTCTTCGAGGTACTTTAATTCCAAACCCATTATCTGGATCCTTTTTTCCCTTTAGTGCAGGATCTTGAAGAGGTTCTACTCCCCTTTGCCAATCCGCACAGGTTTCTCTCACAGACATGATTATGCTAGAATAAATTCCATGTAAAATTGTTACTAAACGCACTTTTCTTTAATGTTAACCTTCTAATTAGATCCTTTTTATTTTTTATTGCTTTACGTAAAGGTTCTCGCAAAATTAGCTGAACAAAATCTTGCAGTTCTGCGTAAATGTTACGTCTTATTGCATCTGTAAAAACAGTCTCCATTCTTGCCATTAAAACTTGCAATCCTTTAATCATGGCTATGACTTCAATTAAAGCAAATTTTTCTTCATCAGTGTAATTGTACCTAGTTGCCTGTATAATAAAGTTTATAGTATAGCGTGTTTATTTAGCGCAAAATCTTTCCTCTCATTTATTACTCAGAATATCGTGTGAATGAAAATTGTAAAAATTCTATTCTACATAATTTAAAATTATTTTCACATATACAGGATAATTGGTTTAGCTGGAGTAAACTACACTCATGTTTTGTTTTCAATGAAACACTCAGTATATTAACATATTTTTAAATTCGCCATTTTTAAGCAAAAACTACATCAAAATGGAAAAATATATAATTTACCAATAAAACTCTAATATTATATTAACTGTGACCTCTATAAATACAATATCTTATAGCAAATGAAAGGTAATTTAATTGACTATAAATGATAAGATAATATACAGGGTGTTTCATTAAAAATCTCGAAGAATATGCAATTTGGGAATAATTATCACCTTGTGCACTACAATGAGTTATAGTTTAGTTGGTTAAATAAATTTGAAGGAGGTATGAAAGAATCCTACATTAAATTAGACATACTGTATGAGAATTTTACATAATCCTTACTCTTTCATATTCCTCAGCTTCAGCTGGGCATTCCTTATTTTGATGATGATCAGTTGGGTGTAAAAGTTTCCAAGAATAAAGTTCGGTGACAACGCTAGTCCATTCAGAAAGCAATTGTAAACCTCTCAGTGCCAATTCGGCAGTTTCCCGATTTTCAGTATCACTTCCACTTTCTTTGTAGGTTGTGGTTACCTACAATTTAATTTTAAAAAACTTGTACTATAAAATTTTCACAATATGCACCTCATTGCTGTAGCGGGCCAGTTCGCTAATATATTTTACATGATCATCTCTTATTTGCGGTAGTGAACCATTAAATCTGCTTGGGGAGATGGTGTGTTTGAATTTGATAATGGCCACTTGCTTGGGTCAAAATGCTTGCTACGTTTAATGTAGTTGAAAGGTGCAATTTGCATGTCTCCAAATAGAGGCACAACTTCCAAGTTCTACAAAACAATTTATTTAAAAAATCTTGCACGAATGAGATAATCCAGATTATTTGTAATGACCTACCTTAAATATTCGATCAATTCTATCCAATCTTAACTTCTTTTTCTGGTCAAGTTTGTTGATATTGCATAGTTCACTGTCCATCAGGAACAATCCGAATCCCATTACTTTTACAAGCATGTGTTTTTCGCTTGGTGTAAGATACATTTTTGTTTCAAACATGTGCACGCATATGTTAACCACATCCGCTAGAAGGTCTTCATATCCACTTATTTTTTCGAGGTTTTCTTTTACAGTGTCACGAATTTTATTCTGGGTTGCCAGAAACATGGATAGGTTTTGAGATTCTTGTAGAGTTTGCGAATCAGACATAACTTTTAAAAACTGGGCAGCCCTACAATAAAAACCAGAATTGTTTCTAAGCTTATGCTTTAAAACCAAAACTGATAATATTTAACATCAGAAATGGGCAGAAGATTTTGTTTGGATTTTCCCAGACTTCAGACTGTCTCTGTATAATTGCAAAAGTATACAAATTCAAATCTCATATGGCAAATGTAGGAAAAGGTAAGAAATTTAATCACGGTTAATAAAAAAAAAAGGAACATTTATGAATAGTCCAGTCAATAGGGGTTTTTAGCTTACAAAAGGTGGGGTAGCAATAATTTCGACATAGGTTATTTAGTTCTGGGCGCCGATGAATAATCCAAGTTTTCGACCTGGGGGGGTCCGCCGTCTTGGATTAAAGGTACAAAAAATTGCCTTTTTTCAGAACAATTCTTCAAACGGTTGATCCTACGACAAAAATGTCTGATACAAATTTGAAGAAGACGAAATTCCCTACATTTTTTGTATGAACACTTTTTTTGTAAGTCTGATGTGTAACGAGTTACAGCGGCGGAAACGTGAACATTCTTCCAAAAAATCGTACAACTCCTCGTTTTTCTCATTTTAGGAAATCATTTGGAGATATTCATTACATAATTATGATAATTTTGTGAATTCAAAGTCAATTCATTTCCAAACCACCACGAGGTAGAGTAAACGGCGCGTTTTTTTTAAATTGTGGTATCCCCAGTAGGCCTAATCCACAGATGTTCTTTTTTTTGCAATTGTGTGAGTACCGCTCGTATTCCGTAACTTATGTCATCGAGTATGTTTATATTATTTCTTTTTTTTTTATGGTCCGGATCGGTGTATGTTGATGTCTTCAGAATTGTCGTCATCAGTGTAATCCTCTAACCTATTTTCCGCACTAAGAATCTGGGCTTCCATCCACGTCATTGCCTCATCTTCGTCGTCGCTCTCGATGATGACCTCTGGTGCATTCTCGCATGATTCACCATTGCTGAATCCGCATACAACAGAGCACTTCAACCCATCTTTCCTGCAGCCACATGCTCCACCGCATCCCTTTTTGCAATTACATAAAACGGCGTTTAATAAGGTATCTGGGGCAGGCTTCTCTGACATTGGTACTGGACTGAGCCCATTGGTACCGAGTGTCCAGCCCCAACCGGATGGATTTTTTTGGACACCGCACCATTTTTGGACTTGGTAGTAGGTTCTGAACACATGGTACCGTGCAGCGTCCGTCGTTGGTGGTAAAGAAGCTAGATTGAATTTGATTTTTATTGTCGATGTTGCGAAATGTTGGTAGCAGAGTTCTTCCAAGGTTTCTTCTTTCATGTTCCCACCATACAAAGCAACGAGAAAGCGCGCTCCAGCGTCTGCGATGTCTTCTGGTTTGGCATTCTGTTCTTTAAATATGCCAATGATGGCATTGAGTCCTTTGTTTTTTTGGACAAGTGAAAAAAAATTTGTTTTTCCTTGGTTGAAAAGGGATGATGTCGTGTCACAGCCGCTAACCGCATGTAAAAACAGGATGTTTTTGGCTGCTTCTTTCACTTTCAAACTATTCGCGGAATACACTCTTTTAGCAGTTTTGCCTCGCCCTGGTTTGCGAAGGTAGATGTTGGTTTTGGATGATCCTAATGCTGTCAGCAGAACTAAAAGATCGACGTCTTCGCCAACTATAAAAACAGCGTCGAACGATGAGCAGAAGGAAATCGCTGTGTTGACAGTCAAGACATCAGCATCTTCTTCAGCCTGCTTAACAGTAAAAGCAGCATGTTCGAATTTTTTTGTTAGCATGGAAATCAGACGGGCTTTATTTTTTTCATTGGACAAACATCGTTCTTGAGAAACTTGAACCGTCATTGTCTTATCGAAAAAAACTTCCGCAGACATCTGCTTCTTCGTTCGGCGAAGTCTTTCTGCGCTCTTCGTATTTTTCTTGCCACCATCAGATGTATATCCATCGAAAACGATTGTTACAAAACCCATAACACGAAACTTGAAAAATCCGTACACTAATATTAATAATACTTTGTATAAATTCATGCCACAGTGGCAGTAAAAAAATTTATAGGTAACAAGAAAAATAACTTCAATCTGAAGTAGATTTCGCTATATAATGTTATTGTGATTTTTACAATTTTATATACACATTTGCAATGTTATATATAAATGATAATATTATTAATATCATCATTTTTACAAAATTTATCGTGAAAAGATTAAGCTGGACGATTTTTTGGAAGAATGTTCACGTTTGCGCCGCTGTAACTCGTTACACATAAGACTTACAAAAAAAGTGTTCATACAAAAAATGTAGAGAATTTAGTCTTCTTCAAATTTGTATCAGACATTTTTGTACCTTTAATCCAAGATGGCGGACCGCGCCGACCCTCCCCCCAAGGTCGATAACTTACGATTTTTCATCGGGGCCCGGAACTAAATAACATATGTCAAAATTATTACTACCCCACCTTTTGTAGGCAAAAGGCCTTTTTTACTCCCTATCGACTGGACTAGAAGCTAATTTATTTGTTTTTCTTTTTGGAAAATAAAGCATAGTCTGTATGCAATTAAGAAGCTATGAGTCCACTATTAGTTGTAATATTCATGGACAAACTAATCAAGAAACGTAAAACCAAAACAAGACCCTCCACCATAGGTCATTACAATCTAACACCAATTAAAACCTATGACCTGGTTCACGCGGACGATATAGTGCTGATAGCAAGTACAAAAACTGAATTACAGAGAAAAGTTAACATCTGGAAAGCCTGCTTAGAAGAAAAGAGGATGCAAATAAATATAGAAAAAACCAAGACTATACATGTAACAAAAGAAGAAGATGAAAACATAAATATACAAATAAATGTGGAAAGATTAGAAACAGTAACCAATACGAGTATTTAAGCACCATTATTACAAAAATGGAATAATACACCATGAAATACAAAACAGAATACAAAAGGCAAGTAACATACACTATCAAATCAACAACACACTAATAGGTAGAAAGGAAGTAAAAACTAATACGAAACTAAGAATTTACAATACCATATACAAACCTACCCTTACGTATGGAGCTGAATCATGGCCGATGAGAGATAAACACAAGTCAAAAATTAAAGTGGCCGAAATGAAATATTTATGAAAGATCACAGGGAAAACTAGACAAGACCGAATAAGAAACAGAAGCATAAGAGATGAGTTAGAATAAATACCGTTAGCGAGTGAAATAGAAAACAAACAACTGAGCTGTATGGACATCTAATTAGGAATAATCGGAGAAGGGAAGAGAGGCAGGCCAAGAATAAAATGGGAGGAAAACATAAGAAAAATACTGCACAGAAGAGGAAGAAACACATACGAAGTAAGGAACATGGCAAGGAACAGAAACACCTTTAGAAGATGGATATAGGATCCCAGCTACACCCTAACGCTATAATGGCCAAATGATAAAGAAGAAGAAACAGCGAACAATCATTTAATTTATACGAACCTATCTTATTTACAGATTTTTAATAAACTACGTTATATGATCGTAAACAGCAGTTATGTCAGTAGATTCCCTGCTCATATTTTTTTCTCACAAAATAAAACCATTAAAGTGTGTCTTTAAATTGCGTATTATGTTTATACTAATCGGGCGCATAGCGGAGCGATGCGGACGCCGGTTAAACGGTATTCGTAGTCCAGCACAACCGCGCTGGTCAGTAGTTGGAGGGGTGGACCAATATAGTGGCATATGCAACCGGTCGTGCTTCGGAGGGTACGTAAAACCGTCGGTCCCGGTTGTCATACAAACATCGTTGACAATCGTAAACCTTGTAGTGGCACTTCTCTTCTCTGTTCGACGGGTTAGGTTAGCCTCCTGCCCGGCATACGTGCAAAGAGGGCTCACAGAACCTACTCTGTTGTAGGTAATTAACAGGCCATTGGCCTACATACAGAAGAAGATGTTTATACTATAAAAGCATATGGGTGTCAATTTGAAAACCTACAATGTGTTATATCTCTGAAAGTAAAACGGGTATTGAAAATGTCTACAGACCGTTTCTACAACATGAAGGGGGAATCATCATGATTCGTAAGGTAACCTTCCCCATTCAACCCCTTAGGCTCTAGCTACCTAACAAAAAAACTCAGATGGTAACACCCACCTTGTTAGACCTCATTCAAAAGCTCAATAAAATGCTATTCAATAGTAGTAAACATTTTTTTTACCTGATTATTTTCAGAAAAATTAATAAATAGAACTTAAAAGGTTCATAACTAATTACTTTAATTCAAAATGAAAAATATTAGATGAAATGTTCAAAATAATTTCCATATTCTCAAAGCAATAGTCAAGTAAATTCTCAAATTGTCTCCCCACATTTTGGAAGGTTTGTTGTGGAATAGCTCGGCACCCCTGAACTAGCCCTTGTCACATTTATGCAATGAGTTCAGTTTTATAGACAAGAGATTTCAAGTGATCCCATAAAAAGAAGTTTATTGAGATCAAATCTGGAGATCTTGAGGGCCCTTCCATTTTTCCAAAATGAATTAGGTAAAAAAAGTTTGCTACTATTGAGTAGCATTTTTTAAGAACTTTTCAATGAGATATCACAAGGTGGGTCACCATTCGAATTTTTTTTGTTGGGGTAGCTACAGCCTAAGTGGAAAATAATGGGGAAGAGTACCTTATAAGTCATGATCATACCCCTCCATGTTGTAGAAACAGTTTTTATACATTTTCAATACTTCTTTTACTTCCAGAGATATAACACATTGTACGTTTTCAAATTAATACCCTGAATATTTTTGTAAATGTAACCTTGTAGTCCAAGTTTAGTGTTTAATGACATCTAAGCAGTTCCTATGCCGATTTAGACTGTAATCACTAACTTTTTTTTTATTAGTAAGTTTGGAAATGCCTCAACGGCTAGATCGTATGGCATCATATTACATGGTGTATTCTATAGGGAATTAAAAATATAAATATCTATCTATCTATCTAAGCTAGTTAATTAAATCTGGTATTTTAAGTGGTGCTTTTTGAAGAGTCTCTGATAGCATGTTTGGTTTCGGGCTACCGTAAACTTGGGGTACTGGCGCAGAATATGGAATCATTAACTTGAATACACATATTTGGACTAATAAAAGGGGCATCCAAAGTTGAGGTTGACAAGTAATTATTAAGTCACACTTGGAAAAAGAATATGGAGAATTAAATTTTACACAGTTTTTAGGGAACTTGAGTAGCTTCATATTTAAATTTCATTGTATTTTCCTTCTTTATTGATATAAAAATGAAATGTGGTAATAAATAACAAAAAGTTCCATAGTCTATGCTAACCTGTATCATTGCTGCACAGATTAAAAACAAATTTTGAACTGAATTTTTGAGAAATATTTTTCAAAATTATATAAATGGTATTCCTATTAAAAATTTACTATGTAGGGACTTTACGTGATTTAATAAGTATTGTAACAGACCTTAGAAATCTAATTTTAAAAAATCACGGGGTATTTGTTGAAAGTTCTTAAAAAAAGGAATTTAGTTAAAAAGGAATTTAATTGAATTACAGGGAGATTCCCTCCTAAGATTTTAAAAATTCACTTTCCTGACAATATTATATCAATGAAAAGCACCTAATTCCCAATTACCGAATGAAAACTTTTAACCTGATGAATGTTCTTGTACACCTATAGGCAAAATTGAATTAAAATAGGTTCAATGTTTTCATACAGGTAGATACAGAACATGTTGATAAAACCACATTTTTCAGTTGTCAGGAAGCCAAAATACGAATTCTTTAACAATACATTGCAGTAGGGGAGTATGGGACAGTAGGGTGGTCACAAGGTACAGGGGAGAATTTTTTTTCGTCATATTTTCCGGGGGACCCCTCTAAAAATTGCCAATTGGCTAGAAAATATGATTGGCAAAGTTTCAGATCAACTTGATAACGTTAACCCGTGCCTCACTGAGGTTAAAGTTTAGAAAAATTGAGATTTAGACAGTACTTTGTCTGCAACCTCTTTATCAATTTTCCCGTATTTAACAAAATATTTGAATAATTGTAGGCCTTGGTTGGGGGCCAAAGTGGGTTTGGGGGCGTTGAACCACGCTTTTACATAAATATTGATTATAAATAAACAAATATCTTCAATACCTTATTTCTCTGAGTCAGTTAACGAAAATTGATCCCTGAAAAGATATATTTTGAGAGAATAAATGGCCTTTGCCATCCATCTAGCGTGATGAATACGCCCGGTACCCATACTATTTTCAAGCTGAGGAACACCTATCAACTGTTCTTCTTTTCCACAACTAATCAAAATCACTACCCTCTCTATATGTTCTTTACTCGACATAGCTGGAAGCAATCTTTCATCCCAGTACACAACAGCTTCCTCTAAATCGGAATTTCTGAATCTATTTTTGAAGAAGAGTATTGAAGGTATTGAAGATATTTGTTTATTTATAATCAATATTTATGTAAAAGCGTGGTTCAACTCCCCCAAACCCACTTTGGCCCCCCAACCAAAACCTACAATTATTAAAATCTTTTGTTAAATACAGGAAAATTGATAAAGAGGTTGCAGACAAAGTACTGTCTAAAATGATAAACCATCTGTGGTATCTCAACTCGGAGCAAGTTGCATTTTCATTTTTC